>JAULKJ010293158.1:0-12122 GCA_032355405.1 Rubia balearica | reverse complement strand
GGAATATATTTTTTGGGGACCAAAAGATGAAAACCGCTCAGAATCTGGTTTTGGGGACCACAATTTGCACTTTCAAATGTTGGGTACCATTTGAACGCGATTTTGCTCTCGGAGACCAAAACATAGTAAAAGATGGTATCTCGATAACCAAAAAAACAGTTTCGTCTATTGACTACAAGCAGCTTGAGTATCAACTCTTTATTTAAGGACTTGATCATTATCAAGTAGTGCTAGTTAATAATAAAAGTAAAGATGGAATGCTCTAATGACATTATGATCATACATTTATGAAAGCTTCAAATTATTGTTAGTTGCAACTGATGTATAAACTAATGTATAATTTTGGTCATACATACAAGTCACGAAATATCAAGTCACTAATGTATAATTTTGATCATACATACAAGTCACGAAATATCATTTTCCCAAAATTATAATTTATAGGATAAACTAATGTATAATTTTGGTTGTAAAAAGGGTTTTTCTTCTTGTAGTGTAGATATAAGTGTTTTAAAAAAACATTGATCTACATTAATATTTGTTTGCATGTAAATAATGTTATAAAATATATTTATTACAAACGATTATTGTATATTATATATTTATTTATAAACTACTTATTTAGTTCTATTATTTGCAAGGAATTTTCAACATATTATGAGTCATGTTTGGCAGAGTTTAAGAGTTAATTTGCTTATAAATTATGCAGCTTTTGCTATTTGATAATTTTTATTATTATTTGATAAACTGATAAAAAAATATTTATTTTAAAAATAAAATGTACTTTTTAAAAATAGAAATATTCAAATAGGTTTACTTTACTTATAAATAAACCTACACCAAACACCTATATACGGAGGATCAGCTCCAAAGCATTATCTTTAGACCAAGCAATTTGGCGGGTTGTGCCCACGAGAGAAGGCTTCATTGTGTTTGACTGAAGATAATGACTAACCAGAGAGTGGTGAGTGGGTGGTGCTCTGGTGGTGGGACAAAGTATTCGATTGTTATTACCTTCTCGATCGTTAGTAAACATGCAAGAATACCAGGAGATGGGATATCCCATAAAGATACATTTTCGACTTCTGAAATGGTGGGACAAAGTATTCGATGGTTATCACCTTCTCGATCGTAGGAGATGGGATATCCCATAAAGATACATTTTCAACTTCTGAATGCAAACTTATCACGTGGTTTGAAGCTAGAAGCAAAGCACAAGCAGAACACCAGAAAATGGTTGTAATCTAGTGCATGACCATGCAAAGGTTGATGTTGCAAACGACCATCTAACACCGGTGTTGGAGTGCGATTGATCAGGTAGGCGACATTAAGAATGCATTCTCCCTGGAAGTCAATGGGCAGATGAGTTTGGAAGCGAAGAGCACAAGCAACGTTGAAGATGTGGCTCGTTCATTTTGTTGTGGCGTGTAGAAGGTTGAGGTCTCAAACTGAACTCCTTTCTCCAAAAAATAAGATTTGAGAGGCGGAAATTCAATTCCGTTGTCAGCACGAACCCATTGAACAAGACGGCGAAAGTTTGTTTGAATAAGGGCAGAAAATTCCATCATCTTGACCGGTACTTGAGACTTTAAAACTAACAAATAAATCCAAACTGTTTGGGAATAATCATCAACTATGGTTTAAAATGAAAATGCTCCACTGGAAAATGGGGAGCCATAAGGTTCCCAAACATCACAACGTATAAGTTTAAACAAACGACTAGCCTTAGTGATACTCAAAGGAAAACTACGTCTAGACTGTCTAGCCCGATGACAAATGGAGCAAAGAACAGTTTTATTCAATTCACTATGATTTTAAGCACTAACTGGGATAGAATACAGGACCCAAGAACACGGATACCCGAAACCTTGATCTCATAAATCAGACGAGGACACAGCGGCAGAGATGGACAAGGACGGCATCGAAAATGGTGGAGCTCCCAGTCCGCGCAGCTAGTAAACACCTCCCTGGTGATTACCCACGCCAATCTGTCCTGGTGGTGATATCTTATCATATGCACATATATTCTATAAGAAAAACTAGACATTTTAAAGCAGCAGTTAACTTGGCAAATGATAACAAGTTACAACGTAATTCTGGAATTAAAAAAACCACGAGAAGTGACAATATCTCCAAAGTTTGAATTTTGTGTTAGGTGGCAATATAAATAGATCCATCGGGCATAATGGCATCAAAACTACCTGTAGGTTCAAGATCATATAGAAAATCACTGGCACCAGTCATATGATATGAAGCTAATCCAGAGTAAAGTGGGTTTACCTGACAGATTGTCAGTATTATTCATCCAAGAGAGCATATTAAGAACTGTATTCCACTAGTCCTTAGACAAGGTAGGTCTAAAAGTTATCCAATCAGCATCAGAGAGGACGGCAATGACGTTGTGCGATGGTGGAGCAGCGGCAGCTGCGGGTTGAGCTGCACTGGTGAATGGCGCTCCAGGAGGGACCCGGGTCCTGGGTTGGGAGCTCTCACGCCGGATCCAGGAGGTTTATTCTCGGTGAACCAGTCCGGGTAACCGATGATACGGAAATAGGTGGTGGTGTTGTCATTGCAATGAGTATGAGGCTTTTCCAATCAACTACAGGGGTTGGGGGGTTACCGGAGTGGTGGAGGCTGGCTTCGGAGCAGTGAATGACATTGGTCAATGGGCAAAAAAGTCCATGGTATCCGAAATGGATTCACAGGCATTGATGACAGTCTTATGGTGTTCCTCCTGAATCACAAGCGAGTAAACATGACTGAGATGTGGCAAAGGATCTTGTGCCAGAATATACGAATGAAGAGTGTTATAGTCATCATCGAGAAAAATGAAAAATTGATGAACCATCTCATTCTCATGCTCAGTAATGGCGATTGCAGCGTCATGACATGTGCATGTCAGAGGGTGCATGTAAGTGTGCAGCTCATCCCACAACTTCTTGGACTTTCTATAGTAGGCAGTAACACATTGACCATTCTGACTAAATTTGTAAATGTTCACGTGAATCTGACATATGCAAGGACCATTTCCAACAGTGAAGCGCTGCTTAAGGTTATTCCAAAACTCCTTAGAAGATGCATAATAAGTAATAACATATCGAATGAAAAGATTGATGGTCTGAACAATCCAACCAACAAGCATAAAATTCACACTATTTCAATCATTAGAAAACGATTCACCAAGTAAAGGCTTGGTAATAGAGACATCAAGAAAACCACGCTTACTTATCGCAGAAAAAACATTACGAATAGAAGTACTCCAATCATTATAATTGTCACCCTTCAAGATCACCAGAGAAATAGTTAAACTTGGATGATCTGACGGATGCATATAGTAGGATGGGTGAGCGGGAGAGCAATAGAATAGTTGTTGGCGGACTGATGGAGTGCCTGAGCGGTAGTGACTACTGCGGCTTAAAAGGCGGCCTGGAAGGCAGTGGTATCAGAAACTGAACGGGCATCGTCGACATGGAGGTACGACACAACAGCTCCGAAGAAAGGAACCAGGATGGAAACACCAACAGCTCAGGTGTCACCAAGGTGAAAAACCAGGGCTTCAACTCTAAGATTAAGAACCAGAGCATTAACGTCGGCGGGAATAGCAGGCACGACCATATTCTTGGCACCGAGATCCTCGACATTGACCTGGCGGTAAATATCCATGGTACATCGGGAAAAGAGTAGCAGTGGTGGCGTGTGACTTCCTCAGCGGCGGCGGCGCGTGAAGGAGAGCCAGGCGGCGGTGGTGAAAGCGCGTGAAGAAGAAATGGGTGGCAGCGGTTTTTAGAGAGAAAATTAAGGGTTTCAGGACATTTAGATCTGATACCATGTAAAATATGAACAGTTAATTTTATTAATGATAACAGGGTACAATATATAAGCTTAAACAACAAGTACAAATTGAATATAATTCTATTTGTACAATAAATAAATATCAGAAAGTATCTCCTTGACACCGATAATTTATAATTAGATTTTATGCCATTAAGTTAATCCTTGCATTTATAATCGAATAAATTATTAGTAATATGAATTTTCCTGTGCCGGATTTTTATTTTGAATTTGATTTTAATACTTTGGCTGAACCCCTAATTTTAATTTGTTTTGAATTTTTATGATGGGAGTAGTGATGGCTTTCAATCATGTAAAAGAACACAATTCCATTTTCAAAACGTTTCACATTCCTATATAGCATACCATTGAAAAATAAACATCTTTATTAGGAGAAGTCTTATTACATACTCAATATAACAAAACTTTTACTTTTTTTTAATAGGTAATCGGGTTTATGGGGTTCCCGACCCTTTTCTATTAAACATCAGTTAATGCCGAAACTGGCTTACATCAAGCGATGCCCGAATGCTTACATCAAGTCGTGCTCGAAGGCTTGCATTTGAGGTGCTAAGTAGATAGTAAAATTCTAAACTAAGGTCTCAAATGATTAAAAACGGAGATGCACAAAGGCACTAATGGATAATACACTACTAAGCAAAGGCCAATGTGGCAACGAAGAAGGGCAAAACAAGGATAAGTGGTTATCATTGCGAATCCTTATTGTAGTCACATTAGTACGACCCGAGACTACCATTAGGATCAAATACAATTAAGTATCAAATAGACGCACACAAACAGTTCCATCCACACCTCTGATCGAACATTTAAGGCAATGAAAACAAAATCAATGAAGCTCCCCAACTAAAAGCCCGGTTCGTCTCCATTTAACCCGTTAAGACCATTTCCCTTCAAACTATGAGACTAAAACCAGTCATTTTAATTATCAAAAATATTTTTCGTCCATGTGTAGAAACCACTTAGAGTGCGTAGAATTATCTCTAACTCGGCCCCAACAGCTTAAACTAATGGATCAAAATCTACAAATTTGATTTAAATCCTCAGAAAGAACAGTATCGCCAAAAATCCTTTGATTTAACGACTTTGACTTGGATTTCTTCTAACCATCTTTTTGGATATCAAACTTGAAGTCAATCAAATTTTATCGAACTCAGGTTTTCCAAAAAATAAGCATTGACAGAGATAATTCCTACCCGATACTAAAATCAAAAACCCTTTTAGTTCAAAGCCCTTTTAAAAAATAATGAACAGAAAAAATGAGGGAAAATGGATGAAACAGATGAAGAAATAAAATAAAAAGAGTATAGTTAAGTGCCTCCCACCCTGAAAAATAGAAAATAGAAAAGTCAAATAATAAAACAAAAAGAAGCAGAACCCCCATGTCGTGTCCACCACCAGAGAAACTACCCGAAATATATGCTTTAGGGAAATAACATTTTGGTCTCCAGATTGTAAATAACATTTTCACACTCTATATTCGTCGTCACCATCCAAGATATACCAATAGAAATTACCCCATCGAATCATTAAAAAAATTGAGTATACCTATCATCGTCACGATGATGTTGCCTCCAAAAATAGAGTTCTCTAGTATTCTAGCCCACCAAAAATTTCCAAACTCCACCAGATGCCGACTCAGGACCCAATCAGACCGAGTTGGGCCAACTTGGTCCGATTTGCACCTATTTTCTTTGAGTTGGGCCGAGTTGAGCCAAGTGTTGCCAAGTTGAGCCGAATGCAACCGAGTTGCACCAAGTTGCAGCTGGCGTCGGACAGTTGCATCTTCCGCAAAGCAGAACCTTCATCGTCCTCGACCGACTTGCAATTGGCATCAGACGCGACTCATCATGGAAGCCTTCGGAAGCCGTCGATCACGGCCATTGTAGTCCATCGTCCATCATCCATCACGACGACCACGGCCATCGTCTGAAGCCGTCGGAAGTCACGGCCTTCTAGTGATACACCGTCAGTAGTCTAGATCTCCAGGGGAAGAAAGGTATGGGTGTAGGGAGGTTTGGGGTGGGCTTGTGGTGGGGGAGCCGCCGGAGAAGGGTGTTGCGGCGGCGGCCCCCCTGTAGCAGCTAGGGTTTTGAGTTTTTGGTGTAGAGAGAAGGCGAAGGAATTTTGTAGAGAGAAGACGAACAACAACAAAACTGTTACTAATATGCGATCAGCTATTCTGATTGATAACCCTAGATCTCCTAGAACAACATCAATAAAAAAGTTCGGACACGGAAGCCTTTCCTTCATTATTCCCATTCTGAAGGATCTCCTCCAACTTTCACCGTATTTGTAAATATACTTTGCGCATGTATTACTAGTAGCCTCCATAGGCCTAATATGTTTCACGTAGTAGGACTTACAATCAATAATTGGTCTGCAGTTTTAATGCCCTAGTTGCATACCCAATAGACATACAAAGTATGTATAAGTCTCTTCGTTTCACCGTAACTCCTCAACCTGCTACTTCAAACGATGGCAAAGTTCTATTAAAACTCCATCAGACATCCTAGGCCCGTGAATAGGGATTTAGAAATCTCCTCATGTAGATTCGCATTCACCTCATATTGTTATTTGAGCAACGATTCAAGCGCACACGATAATGCTCTTCTAGTTAAGAACATAGCACTCCCCTACATTCGATTCTCCTCTCCATATTCTCATACTCTGCCAATATCTGAGCTATATACTCACGAATATCATCATAATGATTGCGACATTCATCAGACAGCGCTCCAAACATCAGCACTCAGCCTGTAACTCCTTTATCCGATCGAACAACTCATTTATACGGTCTGCCTGTTTCAAAATGATAGTCATTTTCTTTTCAACCTCACGAGTTTTCTCCACCAAAAACCTTTTCCATTCATCTTCCCTACCACATTACATCCATCAGCTCCCTTTTCAACTTACCAATCATCACATTTGTTCCAAAAAATGTGTATCATATCATCCATCGAAACTATGCTTTCCTCCAGCTTTGTCTCCATTCCCGCTCACGCTTAATAAATTTGTGCAACAAAGTATCTATATGATACCCTAGCTCTATAACTCACTCATTTGGCTTGAATAGAATGCTTAAAGTCTGAGGTAATCATTTACAGCTTCCAAATATAGAATACACACTTTCACGGATTCCTCAAGGCCACCTTTGCGCGTGACACGAGGATACTCATCATCCGCATCTGCATCTGCATCTTCACCTGAACCTAAGCTTGACGACTCACGGGAAGATCATATAACTATCAGATACCCCACGATTCTATGATGCCTAACGTCACCATCAACTTGCCTTGTCAACACTCCTTTCAAACCCATTCCATTGATGTCCAGGTCACCGAAACCATATTTGGCAACCAAGCCCATATACTCCTCACCCATTAGAGTAAATTTAGCATTTCCAATGTAAGCCCCCACCCCCCACCACCCCATCCTCGCATAAACCAGACAATGATCATGCACCCACAACTAATTCTACACCTGGCATAGAATCCTCACACCAAAACACTCCACGTTAAACACGTGAAAACACACAAACTTATCAATGATGCATTTACCCATTGGTAAATAAATACAACCATAGTAAAATTTCACTGAATATTTCCACAAACATCCATTACACCAAAACCTAACAACCAACAAGCTAGTCTGCTTTATCACTAGTTGACCCACCACCACCGCCTGTAAGCGGATCATTGCCTTTCTTCGCCTCTCAGGTATAGCAGAAGGTGCCCTTAGGAGGAAGCAAACCAATTGGAGGATCAACCTCCATGGCATCATTCTTCTTCTCAACATTCTCCTTAGCCAAATCCAGCATACACTCTTCAAGCTCTTTCATCAAAGCCAATGAAACCATCTTCCTTAGCTCCTTAGCCATTTTCCCTCACCTTCTTTGCATAATATTCATCCCCCTCTTGATTTTCTTTCTCCAAATCCAACGCTATGGAAACTTAATCTTCTAGCCCAATGATGCCCGAATTTGGATTCTACTTGCAAATATTAGCTTAGGAACTACACCACCCCACATCCGCAATTTTAGCATACATATCCGCAAACAAATTGTATAACCCTTGGATCTTCACAATCTTATTCATTAGCACGTGCGAGTAGTCCATATGAGCAGGACCTTCCTTCTTTAGTTTCTCAAGCTCAGCCTGCAACACATCATTAACCTTGCCTCTTTCCTGACAAAGACTCCATGTCTTTGCCAACTCCATTTCGAGCTCTTCGCGAGCATCCATGCTCCACTTCAAATCCGCCTCCAATGTCGCCACTCGCTCAGAAAAGACACTCACTTTCTTCGCATAGTCAACAGCACGACCCCCACCTATGAATCAAAGATACAATCCCATCAACATAGTTGGCATGTGAGATGCTACCCGCATATACATCCCTAATACACATACCTCCATAGCTTAAACCCAGCAACTCAGCAAACTCTTTCAAAACATTTGCCGACTCCTATGACAGAAGCCCCACCACAACCACTAATGATACACCCTTCAGTCGAACTGAATCTGAAAGGTCCAATACCTTTGAAGTCTCAGGGTTACTAGCATCTTCTTCCTCAGGCTTGTGCTTACTGCCCCTAGCACCCAATTTGTCCATTTTAGCCAGGCGTCGCTAAGATCTTTAGCCCTTGACCCAACCCAATGAATTTGTCACAGTGATCTCTTACTTCCTCTCTATGAGTAGCGGGAGCCCTCACAACTATACTCGACAGCATTGTACCTGAAAACATCCACAGCACCAACAAAAATAAACAATTTCTTAGGCTGCAACCTAAGAAAGGGACGCGCAACATGTGGGCCACGATCACACGATCGAGACTCTATAAATAAAGACACAAAACATCAGACAATGGGGGTAACTTCTCAATCTCCAAAATAGGAAAAATCAAAAGGAAGAACAACACTACTAAAAACGCTAGAGCTTACTCTCCGCAGCCTGCCCCAGGGACTTTTGCTGTTACTTGGAGAAGATGAACTCGTCGCAGCTGATTCTAGGAACTATTACTACTTGGAAGGAATCCTCGCATCAGTATTTAAAGAGGGAAAGAGCCTTTTGTCTAATGCATACTTTTCTCCATGTCTTCTATCCTAGCATTTATTCCTTCACCATAGAGCTTGTAGCTGCTCATGAAAGCTGTTGAAATCACCTTGTATTTTTTGAGCTTCGCAAACTTAGGATAAGCTAAACATTTGGTATCACCTGTGTTTGTGTAGAGACAGGAAGGAAGTATATTCTTGGGAACACCATCTTTCTCTCAAAACGCAACATTAGCTCTAAACATTTCAGACTAAGTTACCTCCTTTTTTAGGCCTCTCCCAAGTACATCACAAGTTTTGTTCATTGGAGCGCAGAGGAGAATTTATTCGATGTATCAGCACGAAGAATCTGAAGATTGCTTCTACAACTACCTATCCGGTTTTGGATAAGTCGGCATACAATGCAGCCATAGGTCGGCATATAAAAATACACTTAAATGTGAACATATTAATTTAGCATGATCAATTATTACTAATTCCTAAGAAATTATAAATAACAACAACTAGAAAAAAAATTTAATGCAATGCAATCACGTGGGATGCAATGCAATCACGTGGGATGCAATGCAAATTGCATTTAAGAAATTACAAGTTGCAATCACATGGGATAGCAATGCAAATTGCATCTGGGACGGTTTCACTTATCTGAAATCGAAGGGTTTCATGATTTCAGTGTGCTTTTACTTCGTAATTGAAATCACTATGAATTCCCCACTGCACATGCTCTGACCTATTATATTCTTTAAAAGGGTACTCCATTTTTCCCAGCTAAACTTGCCGTGAGAGGAAAAGGGAGTAAAAATTGTAACCTTGTAAAATACCAACATTACCCTTCTTCTCCTTCATCTACCACCCACCATCATAACTACAGCCACCACCCTCCACCATAATTGTAGCCACCACGCACCACCATAATTGTCACTACCACCCACCACAACTGCAACCGCTGCTACCACCGCTACATAAAACTACAATGAACACCATCTACACAGCCATAAAGCCACCAACTCCCGCACAAAAACTAGAACACCGTCATCTACACAACCATAAAGTCACCACCTCTTGCACAAAGCTAAAACAGCAACAACACAACCATCACCCAAATTCGACAACCTTAAATGATTGTACAAACAAAAAAGACATGAGGTAAAAAAATATTTGAGATAATACAACCCAAATTCGTGAGATTTTTTGGTTGAATTCGACAGCCATTAAAACCCTCAAGCTATTTCATTAGCATACTGCTAACGGTGGTCCTGGTTGTGATGCTGAAGTTTTCCGATAAGGCTCCACCTCCAGTAAGGCACATTGAAGGTCAAGCACCGATGAAGAAGAAGCACGATGAGTAAAAGGAGATGAGTTAGTGCTGGTGATGGAAAAGATGATAATTTAGAAGAAGGCGAGAGAAGAAAATGACTTTGAGGGGGAAATAGTGGTGGTTACAGGTTGTAGTTTGGGGGAGAAATGGGGGAATTGGAAGAGAGAATTTAATTTGAGAAAAAGCAAAAAATATTTTAAAATTTTAATTTGATCAAGAATGTAAATAGTGAGAAATTTAGGGGTAGTGTAGTCTTTTGTTGAGCTGAAACTTTTTTAAAAGAAAAGAGTGCAAATTTACTTGGAACTTTCTAGAAAGAAAATAGTGCAAATTCAGTGAGACACAGAGTATCTTTTTTTAAGACTTTCTCTTCTTTAATAATTGGATAAAGTGCATAAATAATCCTATTAAATTTTGAAAGTGCTATTAAATTTGAAAGTGCAAAACTACCCTAAATTTTTGTAAAATTGTGCAGTTATACTCATTTTGCTCAATTCCGGCATCAATGAAGTCAATTGTTGACCAAACATTTAAAAAAGACATAAATGCCCTCAGGCTCAAAACAGGATATTTGATGACCATTTTATCCCAAGACATGCCACCACCCTACCACTGCCACTCCGCCACATCGTCGTCTTCGTGTCGCCACCCAGAATCACCACCTTTGCTACCCAAAACCCTGTTATCCCCAGCCTCGCCTGCCTAGTTTAGCCGGCCACCCCAGTCGTCCAGCTCTGCCGCCCAACACCCTAGCCTCAGTCACCTACCCCCGCCGCCCAAAAACCCTAGCCACTATCCCCGTCCTCCACCCAGCACCCTAGCCCCGCCGCCTATCGCACCCTAGCCCAGCACAGCAAACCACAGGAACCCTAGCTCTGCCTAAAACCCTACCATCGCCCTCCTTCACCCAACACCTTAGCCCCCGCTGCCCATCGCACCCTAGCCCAGCAAAACAAACCAAAGGAACCTTAGCTCTACCTAAAACCCGTCCATCGCCCACAACAACACCACCACCACACATAATCACAGGTCGTCTGCTTTGCCGCCATTAGGGCTATCTACTGCTGGGAATCCTGGGTCTCCCGCAGGGCTGTCGGAGTAGCAGCGGAATTGGGCGTGGGGAAGAGGGTTTTAGGCATGGGGAATACCGAAGAGGATAATGCTTTCTTTTCATTTTAAATTTTTAAAATTTTTAACTAAGGGTTATAATGGTCATTTCATGGATTTTGTCCAATTTGGCCATTGACATCTTGGTCAACGAAATCCAGGGTTGGATTAGTAATTTCATATTTTATAAGGTTTTATCTGCACTTTCGAACAAAACATAGGATAAAAATGCAATTTTCTTTTAATAATTATTGCCGCCTGTTGAAATATTTTGTTAAAATTCATTTACCTTTTATTTTTTATTCTTTTTCTACCTTTTTGCAATTTTAACCCTTAATTTTACACTCATTTCAATTTAATCTTACAGTGATGGAGGGTTAGGATTTAAGAATGTTTTGTCTTCTACTTTTAAAAAAGACCAAATTGTTTTTTATGGCCCCAACAAATGTCAAATGGTTAATTTGTTGCCCTAACAAATAAAGTGAACACTTCATAGCCCCAACAAACAATTTCGGTCAATTTATGGCCCCAGCAAACAATTTCGGTCAATTTATAGCCCCAACCTCTTTTAATAAGACTAAAAATAATAATTTAGTCTTATTAAAATTCATTATTTATCAAATATAAAAATATATATTTTTAGAAAATGTAAGGCATTAAATATACAATACTATATATATTGTGTGTGTTTTTAAAAGTAAAAAAATATTATTAAAAGTAAAAAAACATACAATACTATATATATTGTGTGTTTTTAAAAGTAAAAAGAAATGAAGATAATTTTTTTGGGTTGCATG
>JAULKJ010293147.1:0-21011 GCA_032355405.1 Rubia balearica | reverse complement strand
AATAAAATTTTTGGGTTGTATTAATCGGGTCATAAACTTATCACTCCTACATGTTGCATAATAAAATTTTAATATTACAACTAAAACCTTTTACCTTTCTATAATTCTAATTCAACCCGTCTTTCCATATGCCTATGGAAGACGGTATTTCCCAGAATTTTGCCAAAATTTTATATTTAAGGAAATTAACTTAAACATATGCTAAAAAAATTATATGATAATTTAATATACACAACTAATATTATTTTATCAGTACAAGTATGGTATTATTAAATAACTCTAATACAATCAAAATGTATAAACAACTCTAAGACAATACAAAAACTTGAGTGAGACGGTCTCACTCTAAGTTATAGTGAGACGGAGGGTTTAACAACAATTATTTTAAGATGAAGATGACATGGGGTACATTTTATAATTTTTAAAAGTTCACTTAGTTCTTTGTCTCACTATACTTATGGTTAGACGGTCTCATACGAGTGTTTCTCCCAAGACAATATGATGTAATGTTACCTTACTTAGTGAATAGAAGTATCTTTTGTGTACAGATTTTTTCGTGCACTGATACCCATATTATAGTGGGTTTAATCGTCAGAAAATAAGATTCAAATCCCAATCAAATGACTCAATTTCAGTATGCACAAGCCTACATTGTTTCAATCCTAAAAGAGCTTCCAAGATTTTTTTTGCTCTGGCAAATAATGCAAGTGGAAATTAACCCCTTTATTGGGACAGACTCCTTCAAAATCTAATTTCATATTATTTGATAGTAGAAGTAACATCGATGGGAATTAGAGCAATATTCTCGTTTGAAAATGATTATCCAGAACACAAACATACCCTTGTGGAAGGAAGAGAGTTGAACTCCAACAAGGAATATTTCTACTGTTGGAAACAAGAAAAGGATAACTATATGAATTTGGACACGTACACCTGTTTGGGAAGATCCTGGAGGGTGGTGGTGGAGACTGCAGTGGCGGAGGTTGAGGGTTTTTGTGCAGACGAAGGCGCTGCTGCCATACGAGGTTTTAAACCTTTTTATCACTCGATTATGCGAGTTTAGCAATTAAAAGGGTTGTGGCCGGGTGTTAATCTAATATGTTACTAGATAAATGAAAATGAATAATATAACATAATTTACCATTCTAATAACTCATAATTTTTTATATATATATTTATAATATGACTATTGTACACAATGTAGTATTTAGAATAAATTTGTATATTAATAAATATATATTCAATTTAAGAAGAAATTTACTCGATGTTAGTTGATATATAATAAATAATTATTTATATTTAAATAAATGAAAATAATCTATATTTATAGAAATACTATATGTTATAAAAAATACTCCTACATGAAATATATGTCGATTATTTAATTAAAGTTATAAAACTACATGTCCTGTAAAAAATTGCAAAATTATTCTTCGTTATAAATATAGATGTAAGATAACACATAACAAATAAAAAATACTAAATCAATTTATAAAATGTCGTAACCAACTTAAAAAACTTTCGTGTATAATTTAAGCAATACCGTGTAAGTAAAAACATTTAGTAGTGTGTAAGTGCACATTTTTTTTATATTTTATATTTTTATATTTTCACATTCAAATACATATTATTACTTAATCTTTAAATTTTATAAAAAAAATTACAACATTTAATGTTAAAAGTACAGTGGACTGTTCATAAGTTTTCAGACATGTTGTCTATAGACTTTCTCATGAAATATATAATTATAAAAAATCAAATTATAATATTATATAATGTAATTATAATTTGAATACGTTAAAGATTTCATTGTTTGCATCCCCCAAGTCATCCTTATTAATGAAACTGCCTTTAAAGAGGATGAAATTATCCGTAAAGATTACCAGAATTGCCCGTCACTGATGCTACGGAGAAACTGTTTATTGTTGTTGGTTGTTAGGTTTTAACTTTTTTCTATTATTTTAAAAACACAGCATGAGGAAGTGTATAGCATCAGACATTTAGTATTACGGTTATACAGTATACTTGCTTGTTGAATGCAAATATTTGGGAAACGATTATTCTGAATATGAAATTTATTTGGTTTTCTCAGTTTCATCACAAATATATACCCAGTAAGAAGGACTAAGCGTGGAAATTTTCTCGATAAAGAACCTATTTTAGTAGACTCATTAAAACTATGAATGCAGATATTGATGCTCTAGGTTCAAATATCTTGTGCAATATGCCTAATCATTTTGACCATACTAAGTTGTATGTACTGAAAGGCTGATGAATGGTAGAATATACTTGTTAATTTTAATCATAGTACCTGCAACTTTGATTGTGTATGTTGTAACATTAGATGAGGGTTATAAAATGCAGAAATACATGTAATGCATTATTCTCCATTTGCTTGGTTTAGTTTATAAAACAAAAATATACTCAACAAATTAGAAACCATATAAGGAAAGTACTAATCCACAAGGAAGAGAAAAAAAAGACACAACAATACTCTGAAAAATACACCAATATAGTGAGTGCGGAAGCACAACTTATCATAACAGAACCTTAACAATATGACAACAGAAATTAAGAATTGAAATAGAATAAGAATGATGATCTCTCAGATTCTGACAATCAAATCAAAAAAAAATTAAACCAAGAAACCAAAGCAATACTAAAATGTTTGAAACATGTATAAATTCTTCAGGGAAAGTTGATAGAGTGGAAAAAATGAATCAAGTTTTTCTTTTTCAGTTGTAACAGATGTACTGACTGAATTACTTATTCTTGGTTTTAACTTCCATCAAGAGCAAAAAGATGCAGGAAGATATTTTGAAGTTAAAATTGAAGCTATCGAGAAAAAGAAGCATGACAGTAGAGGCTATAGATGCATTTTCACAGTTCGGTACATTCATGATAACATCAAGGTAGATCAATGGCTAGCTTTCCTGTTATCATCTGTAGTAAGTTTACGTGCACGTGTTACATTGCCCAGCTCAAGCCTGTTGTAAATTCTTTTTTTGTTGCGGGATCATCAAGTTCAGAGGAAGAGCTTGTGTTTTCGGCCAAGCATATTAGATCAATGTTAGAAACTGGCATCACAATTTGTAAATTTGTACTCTCATGCACCAGTTTCAAGTGCAACCTCCACTAATGATGTAGTTTAAATTGTTTCTTGCAGTAAGCAGTACGATAATTTGCAGATCGAAACAAAAGGAATGAGAAGGAAGCAAGAGGACAACTGAAGGCTGAAAGCGAAGAACCTGTTACTCTACCTAAATCGGAGAACAAAGAAATGGTTCGTACTTTTAGTTGTAGTATAGATTATATATTAGCACTTAGTGTGCATCCAAAGATCAAGCATAACCATAAGATTAAACAACTGTAAATAAATTGCAATCCACCACAAACATTATGTTCAACATTGAGCTTACATATGTAAGTTCAATGTGACACTGTAACCGCTGCAATCAATCCTTAAGACAATACCAACATGATTAGTAAACACTATTAAAAATAATAGTACAAATAAGAAAAAAGAAAGTCAGGTAAAATATTAATCACAAGACCATTGATTGATGTCATGTTTCAGAAATAACAGCTGTAAGAAATACATCAATCATTTTTGCATAACCTTCCATGAAGATGCTTAATTTGAGTATAAGTTTGGAAGGTTTTACTATACTCTTTTCTTTTTCAGTATATGCATTGTCAATTACAGAAGCTAATCCTCAAAGAAAGTCTTGAATACAAGATATTACGGATGACAAATTTTTTTAACTCCAACAATTTAGACAAAGATCCAAACTTATCTCTGGAAGTTCTCTTTTTATTCTCACTCAATATATCATTTAGAAGTTCCAAATTTCTCCATGGATCATTACCACCAGGACACGACACTTTATTACATATGCAGCAACAACATTTCAACCACGTGAAAACAAATAAGTTCATAGTTCATACCTATGGGTGAGTGAAGAGAGAAGTACCCTAAAGTGGGAACCAATGGAAGAATATTTGGATGACTTTGAATATTCCTCAAGCAGTGGAGGAAATAAACCAGCAACGAAGTGGCACTTTAAAACTATTAATAGATTATGATGTTCCGCAACTACATAATCTTTATTTTCATCCAAACATAAGTCTGCCATGTAAGTTACCTGCAAATAAGAGGGACAAAAACACAGTAAAAAAATTTATGTTAACTTATCAGAATGATAATCCAAATTCAGTGTAAATTAAAATCTCCAAGCAGATATCCAGTTTAATATATCCTCTAATTGACACAACGAAATCATTCACAACCACAAATCATCTAAGCATCACTACTAACAATCAAAATCATCACATAAACACAGATCAATGCCTATAAATAAGTTATAAAAGCCTGTGAATCCAAACACAATCTCACCAAATCATAAACAAAAAAGAGAGTAAAAAAAAAAGATAATCAATCATTGTATTCCTGCAGCTTGGTGCTATATCAAGGTGATCAATCATCTCAACCATATTTCTTGGTGGCATCAACACAAAGAAGCTAACTGACAAAAGATCATATATCAAAGACTTCAAGGGAAACAATTATAACACAAATGCACACTTCTAGAAAAAAGAAGTGAGCTACATCTTGGTACACATATAATAAAATCTTGGCAAAGTTATACCTCATATATAGAAAATCTCCACAGAACTTCCCTTGAACCTCATTGCATTTACAACAGTGAGTACGGCGACCAAGAGTTTTCTGCCTACAAAATGCAAGAAAACACTCATAATCATACATTTGTTAGGCGATAAAAAACAAATGAACTAGTGTTTAGATTAAGAACTACTATTACTACTTACTTGCCTGCACTGATGACAAGTCTTGCCATTAGCAGGGTAAGGATCCACATGCATGTCTTTTTCCTCCAAGGAAGGGTAAGGATCCACATTGCACAATGGCACATTCCTCCTTGAATCCTCAACCACCAACATAAATTCAATGCTATCATACACAAAAAACCAAATAACAATCGATAAAAGCAACAACCAACCAAATAACAATCAACAAAGAAACAACCACATTAAAAAATTCAGCAATAGTTCTCTCTGCAAATACCCATTCAGCTTAACATTTACATCAACACAACAACAGGAGGGTACATGCAAAATCTATAACTGTTTGAACACCTATGAGTCCCTGAGGAAGCTACATGAAGTTCAATAGCAACATATTAAACTGTGATGGTATTCTATGTGACAACACTATAAGAAATTATGCTTAATTTAGAGCAAGACATAAGGTAGTAGTTTATGCTAAGATGTAGATTTATAATAGTGCCAGTTAATGTAAAATCCTTTTTCCCAATCCATGTGTAATTGTGAGAATATTTGAGACTTTTTCATCAACAAAATAGGACCAAACATTCAAACACATTTACATCACTGCCTTGGCAAAAGATCAGTTTATGCATAGGAAAGTTCCATCTTGATGAACACTTATTTCATATAGACCCTTTAACTAAAAGAGCAAAACCCACAAGTTTGAAATCAGAATCCAAATGAAAGAGCACTATACAATACTATCTAACTTTACAAAAACGCTAAGATTTAACAACACATCAATAAAATGGGGGATATATGATCAGTACCGAATAAAGCAAGAAAATAAAACTTTGTATTTGCAGATGATGACAATAACAAACAAAGCAATCCAAAAACCTCATACACAACTATTGAGCACTAAGAACTTCTGAAATTTTAGACGATGAGAGAGAAGAAGAATCATATTTTAGAGGTAAAGAGAAATTAACTTAACACCCCTATCCCAACTCCCAAGTATGAATAAGCAAGTGTCTCTTCAATTTGGAACCATCCAAAAGAACATATTTCGAAACCCTTGAAAGGATGAAATTCTTTAGGTTCCAAAGGCTGCGGGAGAAGGTCCAAGAAGAATAGCAGAGGTGGATTAAAGAAGAAGAAGAGGTTTTGGAATAAGGAGGGGGCGGGGAAAGGAAGATGGAAGAATTAAAGATACATTGTAATGATGGCATTATTAAGTAAACATTGTACTTCCGCCGTCCCAGCTAGATTTGCACTGCAATCATTATCACGTTGTTCAAGAAACATGGTTGACCGTTAATATCTTTACCTATGTATAATAATAACAAATAAAAAGTTGATATATAGAAACTACTTCTTACAATGAATTGAACAATATCATATACGATAGTATTATTGTTCATAAATCTATTCAAATATGAGGTCAAACATTGATAGAGAATAGCGTCAAAAAGTAGAAGTACAAATAGAGTTGGGACAGAGGGAGTAAATAGTATAGTAATTAATAACATAATAATTAATCAGTAGAGAAAATATTGGTAAAGACTGACGTGGATAGTTGTGGGAGTGCCACATGGAAAAAAACTTGTTGTTTTAGTAGTATTTATAGATTAATAACATAATAATTAATCATTAGAAAATTTATTGGTAAAGACTAACTTGGAAGCTGACGTGGATAGCTATGGGAGTGCCACATGGCAAACAAACTTGCTGTTTTAATAGTATTTATAGATGAACTATGGACTGATATGCAATTTATGAATAGAGGCAGGGTAGTTTAGCTACAAATTTAGAAATATTGGGGTAGCTACAATGTAGGGTTATCGTATTAGGTCTGTATTGGGTTGAAAACGGTTTGGACTGAAATGAGTCAGGTTGAAAGGGTTCATTTTCATTTGATAGTTGTTTGATCCTTTCCATTTTAATTGCAAACTAAGAGCATGTTCAACCTAAGTATTGGTTTGAAAAATGTCAATAAACACGACAGACTTTGAGCCAAAAACCATCCCCAATGTGGGATTCAAATTTACGACATCATTCCTATGTGGCTGAAATTTCTATATACAGAAGGCCATATTGAAGTCGTCACTTGCCAAAACATTAAATGACAGTAAAAAAAATTTACCTTTAACCATTTTTTCTTCCGAGAAGGCCATATTGAATTATTGATACCGTAAAAAATATTAATGATAATATATTTTTTGAAAACGTTTTCGGCTCGCAACAATCCAATAAGTTCTCCAAGTGAAAAAACATTAGACATTCCATCTTCCGAAATCAACTCCTTTGATGTTATTTGACATACAATAATTTCAATATGTTTATTTTGAATTTGCACCCCTGGGATTGATAAACTTTTTGGATCTTATTAACCAAAGAGATACAACGTTGAGCTATAGTTAGCTTAGCACCGATCAAGAATCCCCAAGGAATTCCAAGTATTTTTGTTATACATTTGTTCCGGATATATATTTTGAAAGAAAAAATAAATTTATTTTATATCATTTATATGCTAAAATAAATTTTTTGAAATAATTCTAATGTATATTATTAAAATCCAATAATTTTTATAAAAAATCAATAAATAAAAAAATGCAAATGATAGTTGTACTTGTAATTTAATATATTTGTATTTACATAATTTCTAAAAATTAAATTTGGAGGTATTCAAGTTTCTAATTACTCGAATTAAAATTTTTATATTTAAAGATATTAACTTAAACATATGCCAAAAATATTATTTGGTAATTTAATATACACAACTAATATTATTATTATTATCACTATAAGTATGGTATTATTAATTACAATAATCAATAAATGTTAAAAAATTTATTTGCAATATAAATATATTTAAAAAATATAAGTAAAATGATAATTTTACAAATATAAAAGTTTTAAAAATTTGTGTGTTGACATGTCATATTGAAGTTTTAAATGTCATGGTTCCACTGGAGATGTTTTTTTTAAAAAAATTGTCATCTCATTTGCTTACATCACACTGAAGTTCTAATCAAAATCTGACATGTGGCACCTAAAAATAAGGAAGACCTCCAAACAATTAGAGATGCTCTAATCTTGCTGGATCATTACAATTTGGTATCAGAGCCGGCGAATACCTTGGTCATGGCAAAGAGCACGAGACATAGAAGTTTGGAGAATCAACTGAAAGATTTGGAGAACAGATTGAACGAAAGCAATCAAGATTAGAGAATTAAAATCCATGAAATCAAGGAATAGATTGATGCTAACAATGCTCGATTTAGTAGTGCGATGGAGTCTTCTCTCAAATCTCTTCAATTGGAATTACAAAAAGAATTCAAGTCGGAAATAAACAAGCAACAAGGTGATGTTAACAGAAGATTTGATGAATTGATGGAGCTCATGAACACTTGGGAACTAGCTAAGAAGGATAAGAGGGAAAGGAGTGGTTGAGAGTTCCAGTCAACATACACACAATATGAATGTTTATTCAGCTGCAAGGAATGTAAGGAGCAAGGAGCATGACAATAGTGAGGTCACACCTGAATATCTTTCTTGTAAGAATAATTCTCCCAAAATTTTTAATCCTAAAGTCATGTACAATGATGTTGTGAATCCTTTCAGTTGGAAAGACAAATGCTCAGGATAAGATAGATTTGACCTCATTTGGAGGTATGAATCCAAAGGATTGGATGTCTTAAATTTCTAAATTACTACAATATTCTGGAGGCTAATAGAGTTGAAACGGTTGAGATATGGTTTCTGGGAAAGAAATTTGTCAGGGCACAAATGAATTGGCAGAAGTTTAGTCAAACCTTTGTTAAGATATTTACAGATGCTGGGGGAGCGTTTCTAGAGATGATTTTGAAGAATTTAACAAGTTGTACCAAAAGACTAATGTTCGAATGTATTAGGAGTCTTTCATAGAGTTAAAAACTTTGGTGTTATGTAAAAATCCTAGGTAGTCTTAAAGCTGCTTTGTTTCTAGTTTAATAAGTTAATTTAAAGAAAACTAAAACCTATGGTTAAAATGTTAAAACTAGTCAATTTGCAGCTAGATAATAGAGATAGCTTGGTTAACGGAATTGAATCTTGAATTATCTGGCAAAAGATGCAGGGTTAAACGAACTGGTAGTGAGGTTCATAGGGAATATAAAGCACCAATAAATAATCATTGATTCAAGTGAGGTACTGAAAAATAAGTGAAAATCATGAAGGTTTTAAAAGGATAATACCTTGTGAATAACAATATAGGCGAGAAAATCATCTTTGCTATAAATGTGAGGAGAAGTATGGTCCAAGTCATTTGTGCAGATATAAATAGAATCATTTTGATGAAAGCTCCTTTGCTACAAGATTAGCTTTATACTGCTAGATGGTACCATTAGGATTACGCTTAGCACCAAATACCCATTTGCTACCAATCACATTTTGTTGGCTAGATAAGGGCACAAGATCCCAAGTTTTGTTTCGAAGAAGAGACTGGAACTCCTCATCCATAGCTTTCCTCCAAACCAAACTTTTTAAAGATTGAGTAACTTTTTTAAGTTTAGTTTCACAAACACTGACAAAAGGATTAGGCTTATTAATAGGTTTATGAATGTTATAATAGAGTCTAGTGGTCATGTTATGAGTAGGAGGAAGTGGTAGAGGCGGTGAGGTTGGTGTAGGTGATGGAGATGTGGAGGGAGACATTGATGTGGACTCTATTAATAATTGTGAAGGTGGTATATTTGAGGAAGACGAGTCTATAGAGGAAGTAGATGGAGAACTAGAATTGAAATCAACGAAATGAGTGAAATTTGGAGCCGGAGGATGGTTAGGAGTTTGAGAAGCAGTTCTAAGGGAAGAGACATATGACACCATTCATCAATTTTGGCTTCTACAGAATATTGTGGTGCTATTAGATAAGAATATTGGAACTTGTTTTTAACAAAATGAACATGGCGAGAAGTATATATTTTATGTGTTTTAGGCTCAAGAAAATAATAGGCACTTTGAGTAGAAGAGTAACCTATAAAGATACAGGGAGTAGATTTGGACTCAAGTTTATGGTTTGTATAAGGTTTTAACCATGGATAGCACAAACATCCAAAATTTTTGAGCTTGTAATATTAGGCATTTTCTGAAAAGTTTGAAATAAAGAGAGACATTATATAAAGTTGACGTGGGAAGACGATTTTTGAGATAGATATCCATAGAACATGCATTTTTCCAGTACGTTGACCGCATAAAGGAATAAGTAAGAAGAGAAAGACATGTTTCGACAATATGCCCATGACACCTTTCGCAATAGACATTATGTTGAGGAGTGTGAGGAGGAGTAAGATGTGAAGTACCATTAGATGAAAAATAGGCCTTTAGTGCTTGATATTCGCCACTATTGTCTGAGAATAAGGTGATGAGAGGAAGTTGGAATTTTTTTAAACTATGTCTTTATATGTAATGAAGATGTCTTTTGCGCGGACTTTTGTTTTAAAGGATAAAACCAAGTACACTTGGTATAATGATCAACAAAGCTGATGTGATATTTAAAACCATCATGAGAGTAAAGAGGTAGAGTCCAAAGATCAGTATATATGTACTGTAAAGGAGCAGTAGAAGAGATAGATGTAATAGAATAAGGAAGTTGATGACTACTACTGCTAGCACATGAATTACAATCCAAAGTAGATATACTAGAAATATTCTATTTAATTGAATAGAAAAGTTGTTTAAATACTTTAAGAGATGGATGACCAAATTTATGATGTCAATCCTGAGAGCTGGCGACTGTACTAGCAAAAACTTGAGGAGTAGTGATTGAATCTCATAGATTCCAGACTTAGATGGACCTTGGAAGAGAGTTGTTCCCGTTTTGAGATCCTTCACATGAAAAGAATGTGTAAGAATGAGATTGAAACATTATTGTCAATGCATAATTGAGAAATGGAGATGACATTACGAGACATAGAGGGTACACACAAAACATTATTAAGTTTGAGTGAGGAGAAAGAGTGAGGAAGAGCAAGGGAGCCAGTGTGATAGATATATAAACCTGTACCATCACCAATAATGAGTTCTTCAGTACCATCATATGGGGCATGAAGGGAAACATTTTGGAGATTAGGTGTGACATGATAGGAAACACCATTATCAAGTAGCCAAGGTGCTGTAAAAGGATTTACCATGTACAGTAGTAGCATAAGCTCTTGAGGCATTAGGCTTACGAGAAGAAACCTTGAAATAACTCAATTGATTAGGTGGAACAACATTAGGAAATTGTTGAGTGAATAGAGTATTGTGAGTCGGCATGACCTTACTCTCTACACCATTGACACTTACTCAAAAATGGATGATTCTGCTTGGTCGCATTTGGATTAGGAATTGGCAGAATTCCAGGAGCAATGAATCGACCAACGTGATTTTATGGACGAGCATAAGCCGCAAAAGCTATTGCTAGAAATGATGAGTTGGGTTGACTTTGTTTGATTGTTAGCTATCGATTTATCAGCTTTTCATGCAACTCTTTAAAAAAAGGTATATCCTGACCATTGACAGAATCAACGATGGAACTTTATCGATGATAACTTCATGTTCTACAGGTTTTTCGAGAACAGCAAGATCATCTGCGAATGCCTTAATGGTTTACATATACTTTGCGATGGTTTGAGTCCAGTTGGATAAGCAATTGAACTGATCTTTCAATTTCTTAATATGACTCTAAGTTGCCTTTGCACAAGTTTTTGAAATAATATCCCACATATCTTCGGTAGTCTTCGCTTGAGAGACAAGTGGAATGAGAGGTTGAGCGAGGGTTCTAACGAGAGCCCCAAATAGAAGTTTGTTTTTCCTTTTCAGAAGAGATATGTTGGATATAGGCTAGTAACATTATTTACAGTAATAGTTGGTGTGGCAGATGGAAGAGATCCATCAACATATTGAAATAAGTCATGACCAGTTAAAATGGCCTCCAGTTGCATTTCCATAATAGATAGTTGGTAGTAGTGAGTTTGATGGTATTATGGATGTTGATGAAGGTGAATATCTTGGATGGATCATTGCTGTTAGGAACTTGAAAAGAAGAGATTGAGCCTACTATGAAATATAGGATTAAAGAGGAAGAATGAAGGAGTTTGGATTAAAAAAAACTCTGATACCCTAAAGATATTTGAAAAGGAGAGATATATATTTTTATTCATACACTCACTGGTATATATAAGATTACAGTCTACACTTACGCTAATCCACAACTACAATTATGCTAATTAAATAATATACAAAGGCTACAATTTTGCTAATAAAATAATATACAAAGGCTACAATTAAGGAGTCCATCAAGGAAAATAGCTGAGAATCAATAGTTTAGAATTCATTCCTTATTAGCAACCTTTAGCGGATGAAGATGATAATCTTATTTTAACAAGAAGATGTAGTAAGTAATTTTGTTAAAGCTAGAATTCGACGTGCATTTTGATATGTATGTATTTATTTTTTCATGAAGATGGTGGATGCAAAAGAGAAAATGGTATTTCCTTTGTTAACACGTGTGATGGTGGATCTCCGGAGATGCCTTAGGTTCGGGCAAGAGAATGTCATGGTAGATTTTCAGCAGCCCAATGCAGAGGATGTTGTGATTGTTGATTACCAACCAAGTTAGAGTTATTGAAAAGTACGCCCTTTCAGACAAAACATCTATTTTGATCCTTATTTTTGTAACTCAATACAGTTCATTTGATCTTGTTTGATTTCTTTTAGTACTTCATTTTCTTATAACCTTTAAAATGTTAAATTTGCTTTATTTTGTGTTTGATTGAGATTGGATTGGATTGGATATTTTTCATAGTATATATTTCTTCTGTTAGCAAATTATAGTATTCCAAAATTGAATTTTTGCCTCGTATTAAATGCAATTAAGGCTGGGGCGGGGGAGTTGACATAGAGAAAGTGAACAAAACAAATACCAAAGATACACTGAAAAGCCTAAGAACTTTGTTGTGGAAGAAGAGGCAAAAAATTCCTTATTGGTAGATGAGTTACAAAACTTTGGGATGGCAAGGGATTTCAAGCTACCACATTATGTGAAAATATATGACAGAACAACGGATACCAAAGAGTTCCTACATTATTACCGCAATAACATGTGATTATTCGATGCGCCCATCCAACTTGTGTGTAAAAATTTTCCCATCTTCTTGACTGAAATAATAGTCAAATGGTATGAGAGTCTGCCTAGAAGAAGCATCTATACTTGGGTCTAGCTTTCAGATTTGTTTATGGGTAGATTTTATCAAAAGTAGAAGTTTACGATAACAATTGTGGAATTAATGAAAGTTGCACAGAGAATTGAAGAAAGAAAAGAGGAATACCATGACCGCTTCATTTCAGAGAGTCTGCATGTGCATGATTTGGCGTACTAAATGTCCTTAGGAGCTTTCATAAACAGTATGCAACCTAGAAAGTTCTATAAGAAACTCACAACAGACATACCGGATACTCCAAGGGACCTACTGAAGTGGGTGAAAAATTTTCTTCGAATAGAGGAGATGAACAACATGGAATTGGAAAATGAGCGAGGAAATGAGAGAAAATGTGAGAAAAAAAAAGGAAACAATGAAGTATTAAGGGAAAACGATACTACCAGTAGTAACACTACATACCTGGTGACGCTGCTAATGAAGTAGCAATTTTTTTAGAAAGAACAATAAGAAGTTATTTTGTGTACCAATGCAAATGAGGGTACCGCCAGACAAAATATCAAACGAGTACTATTGTAAATTCCACAGAGATCATGGTCATGATACAAAAAACTATAATGACCTCTGAAGAGAAATAGAAGAGTAGCTTCGCCAAAAAACTAATCCAGTGCAAGAAAGAATACTCTCCATATGGTCGTAACTTCTAACCAACCAACGTAAGTACATGTGGAATGGAGAAAGGCCAGAGGGGATGTAGTCGTGAAGCAAAATAGGAAGATAATAGTGGCAATAGAACAAGAAACAAACACAATGGATCGAGGTATGGACAAAGTAATACTGCCCATCCATGTGTCTACATAACTTACATCCAACAGTGCTTAGAAAGCAAGGGCAAGGTACATGCCAACACAGGAATGTACAAGTAAGAAACTGTGCGCGCGTGAAACTATTTCATTCATTGAACATGATACATTCCTAAATGTGTCGCCACACAATGTCCCCTTAGTGATTAGTGAAACAATTACGTTTGGTGAACATGATACAATCCCAAATGTGTCACCACACAACGACCCCTTGATGATAATGACCACGATAGGTAACTCTAAGGTATACATGGTCTTCGTTAATGATGGTAGTGCAATAGAGTTACTGTTCACCGATGGCTTTGATAAATTGGGATACAAGCGAACAGATCTCGAGAAGTTAACGACTTCTCTAGTAAGATTTATGGGAAAATCCAAAATGCCTCTAGGAAACATAAAACTACCAATGTCCATTGAAGAAAAATATATTTTACATGCATGTTTTATGCAACATTGTAGTATTAGACACATCTGGCCCATTTAACGCCATCATTGGCTGACCATGGATAAATGCTGCAAATGCTATATGGTCCCAATACCACCTGCTCAAGAAATTCCTCGCCATACGGTTATCGCAATGGCTAGAAGATACTAACAATTAACTAGGTACAACTCACGGACACGTCGAATTTAATTTGGGAGAAGAGGTGGAGCTCACTGGCTTGAACGAAGAAGACCACACCCAATAAGCCAATATTGGAAAGCCTTGCCCTTGTCGGTTAAACATAAGGTCATTGCTATGGTAGAATGATATAGAGATGTGTTCGTCTGGTCAGTGCAAGATATAAGAGGTGTCAATTCTGCCATAACAACACACCCACTCAATCTCAACCCATCGATGAAACTTTTGAAAAAAAACAAAGAAGTTTCGTGAACAACAGGAAACATGCAATAGATAAAGAAGTACTGACCTTTGTGCATGCAGAATTACCATTGGAGGTAGTTTATCGAACGTGGCTGGAAAATCCAGTTATAGTCTGGAGGCAAACATATGATAGAGGATGTGTATTTCCGAAGAGTTGCTACTCGTTAACAAAGATATACCAACTATTAGGATCAATATCAGGGTAAGAAACCATGACCTTTCTAGAATCATACAAAGCATACCATCAAATATCGATGAATCCTGAGGATACGAAAAAAAACTGCATTCACAACAAGTTTCACAGCACTTTGCTAAGTGAAAATGCTTTTGGTCTTAAAAATACAAGATCCACGTACCAAGGTTCAATGGATAAGTCATTCATACACCAAACAAGTAGGAACATATACATTTGTTTATAGGATATTGTTTTCAAGAGCAAAATAGTGAGCGAGTTTGCACGCACCCTAGAAGAAACACTAATCACTCTACAAACAATTGAGATGAAGCTGAACCCATATGTACCATCAGGTAGGTGTAGAAATGTTTTTAGGATACAAGGTCTCTTCAAGAGGAATCGAAGCCAACCAAGAGAAAATCCTAGCTGTACAGGACATACCGCCACTCATCCAGTAAAAAAAAGTACAAGTTTAACTGGTTTGTTAGCTGCGATAAGTCGTTTCATATCAAAGATAATGGGAGAAATGTTATATTTGTATCCGGTAATTTCAAACTATTCCATCAGTTATGCCTTGAAGGATAAGAAAATTCTGGTTTACTAAGTAAGTCGTAGCTTACAAAGGAGTAGAGAAAAGCTAGTCAGCTGTAAAAAAAACTCACGTTAGCATTACTTCATTCCACTAGAAGGTTGAGAACCTACTTTCAGGTCCACAAAATTGTGGTGTACACGATCACTTATAAAAAAAATTCTCCATAAGGTCGAAGCGTCAGAAAGGCTGATGAATAGGCAATCGAGTTGGGGAAACATGAAATATAGTTCTAACCAAGGGCATCAATTAAAGGGAAAGCCCTGGAAAATTTCCTAGGAGAGATGATGGAAGAAGAGAAAATCCAAAAAAGAGGTAGCTGATCAGAAAATTTAACCACTTCAAGATCACCATGTGCCATGATCTAAAAAAGCCAAGGCAGATGCGTTGAGCAAGTTGGTGAATTCGGGTTACACCAGTCTTCATCAACAAAATGACAAGATTGTCGAGCTAGTTTCCATTCAAAATTACAGTATTCAAAACTGTGGCAAACATTCAAAATGAGGACTTAGGCTGGATGACACCAATTGTCCAGTACTTGGAACACAGATTCCTCCCAATAGATAAGAAAATGGAAAATCACTAACGTACACACATATGTACATAGTTTTATATAAGAATCATTTTCTGACACCTTGGCTAAGGTGCGTAGGACCAATTCAAGTGGCCAAAATTATCTAAGAAATGCATCAAGGACATTGTGGGGGCACATCAAGGTCCATAAATCCTTGCGAAGAAAAATAATAAGCTCCGGTTAGTACTGCCTAGTATTTATGAAGATGCACACCGCTTTGTCCCAACTTGCGAATGTTGCCGAATAAACATGATTGTTCAAAGAAGCTGCAAGAAAAACTAACCAGGATCTACAGAACGTGGCCCTTTGAAAATAAGGGAATTGAAATCGAGGGACTGTTCCCAAGTGGGATTGGAGGCGTGAAATTCCTTATTGTTGCAATCGATTTATTTCCTAAATTGGGTGGAGGCCAAGCCATTCTGCAAAATCATGGCACAAGAACCGATATCATTTTTTGGAATAACATTGTTAATAGGTTAAGAGTATTAAAGACAATCATATCATACAATGGAACATAGTTCGCAAGCGGGATTTTATGCAGTGGTGTAATAAGCTTCACGTAGTGCTGAAATTCACTTCAATTGCGCATCCCCAGGTTCACGAACAAGTTAAGGTCATGAATTGAACGTTATTATTGGGAAGCCAAAAATTACTGGAGGGTAAACGAACCGCGTAGGTTGAATAGACACCAACGGTACTATAGGCCCATCTAACAACACCCTGGACTCTAAGTGGAGAAACTCCATTTAGCCTAGTTTATGACCATGACACAATAATTCCTATAGAAGTGGGGTTGCCAAGCCCATGGGTCATTGGTTATTATTATAAGAGATATTCGGAGAACATTCGATCACATATGGACATACTTGAAGAAATAAGACACATCAATGTGATCAGGAGGCCATATACAAGCAAAAAAAATGGCCAAATCATACAATGAACACATCAAAACCACACTATTCAATGTGGGAGATCTAGTTTTTAAAAAGAACAAGACTAGTCTCACAGAAAAAACATAGAAGTTTTGCTCAAAATGGGAAGGACCGTACAAGGTCACCGAAACTCATAAGTCTAACAACTAAGTGTGAGCCAGACTAAACAGATATTGGTGCCAAACAATTTCCATGTATCCAACTTTAGGAAGTACTACATTTGACCCTAGGGTTCTTTACTAAGCACCCTGTATAGAAGCCTTTATATGATCAATGGCATTCCTTTAAGAACATAATGCGACATTATCGCGAATGTGCATAAATAAATATGAAGATGTCTTTTTCAAGGAATATTAATGTTCGATAAGTGCACTCATGGCTAGCTAATAGGCTATATCACCTTTTAATTTGAAAAACAAAATCAAAAGGACAAACGCCCGACCTACGATGTAAGAAGGAAATCACCCTGGACTTTGCATATAACAGTAGAATCTAGTAGTTCGCGACATAAGCAAGAAAATCACATGTGACTTTGCATGCTACGGAAAATCACCCAACCCATACACAAGCAGGAAAATCACATGCAACTTCGCACATAACAGGAGAATCACCCGATTCGTGACACGGGAAGTAAAATCACTTGCAGACTTGCATGTCACGGGAATATCACCCAATCCATGACACAAGCAGGAGGAACCCTTTTACCTTAGCTTTTGACGCACCACACAATCTCTTGGTGGAATAAATGGGCAACTCACATATAACTTTGCACTACGAGATACTATTTTCGTCCCAACCAAAGCTTCACACTCACTCTATCCCAGCTTAAACTGCAGAGAGATGGAGTATGTCTCAAAATTTTAGAAGATGTAAGAAGACTACAATGCCCTTCAGCCTTCTACCTTCACCAACACCCACCTGCAACCATTACCACTCACCACCACCACCAACCATTAACATCGAACAATCATTGGCCACACTAATCACCACCAACAATAAATGTACAAACACTAACAATTTACCCATTACAAACCAGGATCTAAATTACAATAAATTCATAAACCCACTTTACCAATAACAAATCAGAATTAAATCAATTCATTGCCTTTTCGCCGACCTCGCCTCCCCTCATCGCCATCATCTCCTCCTAATTTCGCTTTCCTTGCCTCGTCTCATCACCGTTCTAGACTTCTCTCATCACCGTTATCGCCTCATGAGTCATCGTTTTGGCCTCCTCACGTCACCTTGCTAGAGGTTGCATACATGAGAAAGGAAGAGGTGGATCTATTGTGAGTGTTAAGTGGTGGTAGTGGTAGCAGTGATGGTAACGATGGAAGGTTTTAGAGGCTTAATGGAGTGGTGACGGAAGAGAGATGAGATTTCATAGGTCTAACGGAGTGGTGGCTAAAGAGAGATGAGGTTTTAAGCAGCGGTGGATGGTGGCGGGAGAGATATGCAAGCAGTGGATAGTGGTGGAAGAAAGATGATTAATTAAGGTTGAATTTTGGAGTATTTTTTACATTTAGGGTGGGGAAAATTAGGGTTTTGTAACTTGGGTCAATTAAGTCCAAACTAAAACATTTCATTTAGTAAGGGTTTTATTGTCTTTTCAACATTAAATTCTTGTGTAATGTTTCCAAATATGAAAAGTATGCAGTTTAAGGTGAGACGAACCTAAATGGAAAGTGTGCAGGTTACATCAACTTTTTGCATGAATATTTATGCATGCTAAATTTCAGACATAGATTGAGGATTGAAATGAACTAGAAAAATTGCAACCACAAATTTCAGCTCAAATAAGAAAATAGTCAAAGTGTGAACCTTTGGTTGCGACAAACGAAAATGGAAAGTAGGAACCTTTGGCTAAGACGGAGGGCGGGTCACGTTATTTTCTGGTTAGGTTACTGTCATGTCATTTTTTTGCACTGGAGTTTTGTTCAGGTCAGATCATGTCAGTTATTTTTTATTATGTTTCATACTGAATTTCGGTATATCTCGATTTGGTTCGTTTTGATTTTGATTATAATGCTACTCGATTACATTTGGGTTGATTTAGGTTATATTTAAATATTATTGTTACAATTGCATTATTATCGGATTTTTTCCATTGTAACTTGTAACTTTTAGTCTTAATTTGTTGAATATTTATCTATATTCCATCACAAATTGATTTGGAAATCAATATTTATTCGATTTTCTATAATTAATAATTCAAAATCATAATTCTAATTAGACATCTCTTTATTTGACTATTATTCATCAGATCTATAAACTTACCCTTAGTTGTACATTTTAACTTAATCTTGTGAATTCATATTTGTTATATGTTGATTTTACGTAATCATATATGTAAACTTTTTAATAATAAAAATCCTTCTTTATTCTCATAAGTATGTCTAGAGAATTTAATAGTTTGACTCATAACCAAGTTAACTTGGTTTCTTAGTTGACTTTTTATAACTGCATGTTTTTGGGTTGACTACGTCTATGGTTATATAGCTGATTATTGAATTGAGTCGTGTGAATCGGGTTTAAGTTGTTTATGAGTTTGGATTGATCTTGGGTTTAGATTCAAGTCAAGTATGAATCCAGATCATCGAGTTATATTCGAATTTCAGATTGAACTCAATTGTGTCGATTTCGGGTTTGGATCAATATTTCTTGGATCAAAATTAGGATTCAGGTTGAGTTCAGTTCCGTTCGGGTCAATATATTTCGAATTAAAATTGGATTTTATGTTGAGTTCGATCGTGTCGATCCGGGTCGATTTCTTGGTTCAGGTTTGATATTGACAACTCTACACATTCACCAAAAATCATGTTATTCATCATAGGAGAAAACTGTTTTACATGTGCGAAAAATAATCTGTCGCATTGAAGGCTGATGAAGCAGTAAAATAATGCAAGGAACTCTCAAATGCAACCGTAGCAGTGGGTATAATACATTATTTTAAAAGTTACTAGTCCCAAACATTATATCCTGACCTGGAAACATACAAATCTGCAATACCGCTAACCACCACCATTAAAAAGCTTCTACCTCTCATATATGCTATTCAAAAGCACCTCTAATTCCGTCCAAGCTCTCCCCTAAAGATTGTCTGCTCAGAGGAGAAAAAAGCAATACATCAATATGGCTGAGAACCATCAGTTAAAACAAAGAGATAAAGAGACAACAGCGTCTAGTTAACCTTTATGCCATCATGCTGAGTACACTGTATGGATCATACCCTGCAATCTTGTTCACCTACTTCTACAGTTTCTTATGTGTACTGATTGAAATAAAGGAAATTAACAGAGTTCATATGCAGACTGCATTAAGCTGCAGAAACAGAGACACGGGACAGATCTGAACATGCCTACTAGGTTGAAAATAGCTTATGTTTGGTACTCAAGGTCATGTGCATCTTGAAGTTAATGCACCAATTTATGCCTCCGACTTCAAGAGATCATCAGTGTCTTTTCCGATTCTGGTTGTCCTATCCTCTAGTCGAGTTTATGCATCAATTTATGTCTTTGACTTCAAGAGATCATCAGTGTCTTTTCAGATCCTGGTACTGCCTAACCTCAGCGTCCTACTAGTTCTAGACTATATACAGGTCCACGAGATCACTCTCATCTTACGAAGCATATCTCTCAGCAGGTCATTCTTAGGCTGTTAGCAACTCATAAGTGCAGCTTTACACCAATTGAGAATTTGTCCAACTGACAAGCTTTCTGATAGTGCAGCAACTGCAGTTATCACTGAAATGCATAGGTCTTCTGCTCCATCCACTAAATTATTAGCTATGTTTATAACATTAGGCACAGAGGGTAAGCCCAGCCCTATATCCCCTACCAATCTCTTCATCTTTCTACCACCTATCTAATGAAGAAGGTCAAGAAATTATACCTTAGTCAATCGGAACCTGACTCAAGATCAACCTGCATTTCTCTTTCAGTACGAGCACAATGAGTTCTAGACCCTAATAGTAATCTAACAATGTCAAAAAACTATGGTACTAGAATTGATTATCATACATACACTTGGCCAGTATTTAAAAGGC
>JAULKJ010293127.1:0-12123 GCA_032355405.1 Rubia balearica | reverse complement strand
ACTATCTACTTAGTTGTATTTAGTGAGCAATAGGGCTTATAAATTACATCTTTGAGAGGTACGGCGACGACCTCCCACCCCCACATTGCTGCTAGTTTAGGTGAGCTCATCTTTACAGATCCCCTAATACAGAACCATACAATACCTTCAACAATAAGAATATGCGTAGAAATAGATCTAACAGGTCCTTTTCTGGAGAGAATTAGGCTAGGTTCCACAAAAGAGAGCAAATGGTACGAGATATGCTATGAAGATCACCCTCAATACTGCACCAAATACTCTAAGATAGGATATAAAACCTCTGATTGTGAGTTGAAACATACACAGAAAACTAGCACCATGGCTTAGCCCAACCCAATCGCGTTAAAAAACCACCAACTGATCCTTGCTAAAAAGCCTCACATACCACAAAAGCACAAACATGAACTCATCCAGTGGATTCTAGTAAGAACTAAAACACAGAAAAACCAAGGCAGGTTACAGCAGGATATAGATGATGTACTAGTGACTGATAACTTTGAGGATGCAACAAATAAAAGGGAAAATAATGAGTTAGATTATATGTCACAAACTAACCCCCTGCAGGTACTACTCAAGGAAGATAAAGCCAAAGAACAAAGCAAACTCATATCCAAATCTGAGATGAAGCACCAGCAGGAAAAGCAAAAAAATAGAACAAGTAGGAATCATAGCAACTAGAAATCAGTGGATGATATAATCATTCACCAGGAATACTCTATACCTCTTAATGGAACACACATTTTTAATCCTTTAAAGGAATTTAGCTCCAACCTTAACAACAAATTCTCACACTCTTTTCTACAGGTAAAACATTCACCCTAGCCTGAAAACAGCAGATCAAACACATACAAAGAAAAGGAGCAGGAAGGATTTTTGTTTGAAAATAATCAAATGGATGCCAGGGACTTGAATATGACAATAAATGACGATGCAGGAAGTAATAACCTGGAATCACTCAGTCCACAAAGTACCCCTGAATCACCTGATAAAATAAGAAATTGTTTTAGGTCACCTAGCATGGTAGTAACCTGCCTGAGAGCTAAAACCAAGGTTCACAATGATATTTGTACCTCTAACATGGAATGTGAGGGGAATACAAGGCTCCTTAGTTAGGCTTCAGAACTTGATAACTGTTCACAACATATCCATTATAATCATTATTGAATTAAAGAAAAATTCTGATAAAATTATTAGTTTTCAAAAAATAAATTAGGCTTACAACATAGCATTCCATCTCAGGATGGCATGGTGTGTATTATGACCAAAAACAACTTTAAAAGCCGACTAATTCACTCCTATGATCAGTATGCCTAGGTTCTAATTGAGGATACAAACACAAGACATGGCTGATTTGTTCTTAAAACTTAAGGACTCCTTAGAAGTAACCATAGGATCAACCCTACTAGCTGGTGATTTTAATGTATCTAGGTCTGTATCTAAATATAAGGTTCCAGTGTTCCCGATGCTGATAGCATGCTGGATTTTGAAAATTTTATCTGCCTAAACAACCTGATCGAGTCCCAATTGTAGGAAATATCTACACGTGGACAAATGGAAGGAAAGATAGGGCAAGGGTATGTAAAATACTTGATAGGGTAATGGGAAACCATGACTTCTTTCAAACTTTTACAAACTTAGCAGTAGGGGTCCTCTATAGACTTCCATCAGACCACATCCTGTTACTCCTTAGTAATAGACCTGACTCTACAACACATCTCAAACCTTTTAAATTTTAGGTTATGTGGATGAGAAGACAGGAACTGAGGGAACTTGTTAGAGAGTGTTGGGAAAAGCCGATAGAAACCCAAGGAATGCAGAGATTCTGTATCAACCTAAAGAGGCTGAAAAAATTACTTGGATCCTGGAATAAAACTACCTTTGGGAATTTATTTGAAAATGTTAAGAAGGATGAAAAGGAAGTAGAAAAAAAAAAGAAATGAAATATGATTTATAAGGGAAAAGTTTTGATCTTATAAATTTTAACCTAGCAAAAGCCACTTTAGCTAAAAGACTTCAAGAAGAAAACTGTTTTCGTAAACAAAAATTAATGCAAAAATGGCTAAAAGATGGGGACTCCAACACACAGTTTTTTCATAACAGTGTGAAGGAAAAACACATAAGATTAAAAATTAGTAAAATCTTGAAAGAAGGAAACTTGATTAATAATCAGGATCTAATTGGGGCTGCAGCTGGAGATTTCTTTGAAGTGTTTCTCACATAAGATAATAATGATATAACAGGATTTAAGCTCACATACTTTCTAAAATTTATCCCAAAAACCATCACTGAAGAGGACAAGTTTAGTCTCTTAAAAATGGTAGACTTGCAGGAACGAAAGGAAACTGTTTTAATTTAAGTGAGAATAGTTTTAGTGGTCCAGTTGGCTAAATGAGATTATTTTATAGATAGGCATGGGATATAATACAAGTAGACCTTCTAAAAAAGGTGTTAGAGAGTTCATATATGCTGTACCAATCCCCAATCCCCAAACCCTTAACCAGCTTTCTCATCACCCTGATATCCACAGTCAAAACACCATCCATGTTCTCTGAGTTTTGACTAATAAATCTGACCAACTTTGTTAACAAGATATTTTCCAGGATCTTAGTAAATAGACTAAAACCAATATTTCCAAATTGTATATCTGAAGAACAATCTGCCTTCATAAAAGGCAGAGAGATCTCAAACAACATCTTGGTTATGCAAGAAGCAGTAAGAATGTTGGATAGTCCTTGTCAGTATCTCAACATGATTTCCAAGATAGATATGTCAAAAGCTTTTGACAGAGTTCCCTGGAAAATGTTGAATTCCTTGCTGCTTTACTATGGTTTTCATGGTCACTTTGTCAAGCTCATTATGAACAACGTTAGATCAGCCTATTTCTTTGACCTAATAAATGGTGTAGCATATGGATTTTTAAAGGAAACAAGAAGCCTTAAACAGGGGGACCCCTTGTCACCAATTCTGTTCAATTTCATTTCAAAATTGTTGAATAGGGGACTAAAAACAATGTTTTCAGCTAAACTGATTTGTCATTTCAAAATACCGACTAATTCTTATCAGTTAACCCACCTTTACTATATGGATGATACTGTGATCTTCCTTAATGCAACAAAAATATCATTCTCCAATATGGTTAAATTCCTAAAGCATTATGAGGGAGCATCTAGTAAAATATAAATTACTGTAAGGGTGCCTATTATGTAGGGAAAAACAGGTAATACCTCCAGAGATAGAATACATGGCCTAACTGGGGTGGAACACAGAACTTTCCCATTTACATATCTAGGAATTTCCAATTTTAAAGGTTGGTAGTTGAATTCATATTTCATTCACATAGTTGAAAGGTTAATTGCTAGGCTTAGTGACTGGAAAAATAGATGGCTTTTACCAGCAGGTAGAATGGTACTCATAAAGCACACACTCTCAGCCATCCCAAAACACATTTGGTGTGTTATGTCTCCAACTAAGCACATTATCAAAAAATAGAAGGGAATTTTAATTCATTTCTATGGGGAGATAATGAGGATGAAAAACACAAACACTGGAGAAGCTGGGACGGGGTGTGCTACCCCATATGAGAGAATGACCTTGATTTAGGAGCATCCAATCCACCACAGATAGTTTTTCACTAAAACTATGGTGGAATCTCCAAGTAGGAAAATCTATGTGGCCAAAACTCTTTTGGTCCTTGCCAAATAGTAGTCGAAACTCAGATACCTGGAAAAGAGTAATAGATGTGTCTGAAATGGCTGTTGAACACACACACAAGGTCTGTTAGGAAATGGACACTGGAATCACTGGATATCCAATTAGACAGTTTCAGGAATCTTAGTAGAAAAATGGACAGGAAACTCGGATCCACTACACTCATTTTTGACAATATCAGAATTTCTGAGTAATTTAAATCTATACATGCATGATCTGCTTCCAGGATTACCTGTTTCGATTACTAACAAGCTGTAGAAATAAAAAATGCTATATGACAACCAAATGTTAGGATCTGGAAGCCTGCAACCACATGTATTTTAACAATTGCTTCAACTTTTGAAATTGTGAGAAAAAATAAACCAAAAGGTGGAAAGTCTAAATAAGGTATAGTGCAATGAGATCCCAGGAAAACTTTCCTTTCTAGCTTGGAAACTTCTAAATAATTTGCTACCTTTCCATGATATTTTGCAAAGAATGTGTATAGTATCTGTCTCTAAATGTTGTTTCTGCAATAACATAGAAATTTGAGATTATTTTTTAATACATATCAAGTCATCATGGCAATTTGGGAAGAAGCTTTTAATATTTTAAAATGCAACCCATTTTTTTAGGCATATATTTGAGAGGCTTTCATGGTTTTCGACAAATCAGAACTTCTCCAAAATAAAAAATAAAATTGTGAGAATAGTGCCGGTATTGGTTTGTTGGATTCTCTGGACAAATAGATGTAGTTATCTTTATGATAACAGGGTTATTTCCATAGTGGGTATAAAGAGGGAATTGAGAAATGTTTTGGTTCATTACAATTAATACAAATCGTTGCTGAAATGAGAAAAGCTCCATGGTTACTCTTGAGACAATTTTGGGATCTTGAAACCACCACAAATTGTCTGAGTTGTACTTGGAGCCATGCCTTCAGAGAGCTGAACAAACCGGATCACATGTTAGTGATATATGCACAAACTGGAGATCTTTTGGAATACCCAAGAATCTATCAACTAAGTCGATTGGCAGAAAAAGTAAAAGTGGCAGTAAATGGAGTCGGATTGGTATAAACCATGTGCAGTGGTTGAGACATTTCTAAGCCCACTCCATGGACTCCATTGATTTTCTCTATCCTACTCATTAATTTTATATTTAAAATTTAATTTATATAAATTTACCTAACAAAATAAATTCAAATGTGAAATTCGATAAAACATTTCTAATTTTTAAATTTAATTTCAAAAACAATTTCCAAAAATTAATTTCAATTTTAAAATTAATTTTATGAAGCATAATTAAAAAGAACCATTTGTTAAAGAATGTAATTTTATTTTTAAAATGCAAAATTTAATTTAGATTCAGAAAAATAAAAATAGAATTTTATAAGAAATTTTTAGATTTTTTAAAGATTTTTAATAGCATTAATTTTTTCCGGGATTTTTTTTAAAAAAAAGGGACAAGGGGGTGCCACGTGGCACCCAAGGTCAAAGAAATCATGCGCAGACCAGATGTGGCCCATGCACGTGCCTTGCCTGCAAATGGAGTCAGGGTTCTCTGACTGATCCACGGGCTACAATCCAAGGCCGGCTCAATCTCCCTTTTCAAGTGAAGCTAGAAATTGAGCCCCATTGTAGAATTTTTCCATCCCAATTCTAATCCAATTTTTAATTAACCCCGAAATTGATCCCCACTGTACGTGATCTTACCATCTATCAGGATCACCTTAGGGCTTTTAATGGATACTAATCTTCATCGATGAAAGGTCCTTTAAAATGTCTGTAGACTTTTCAACTGCAACAAAAGTAAATTTTAATTATTAAATATTTTTCAAGCATTGCTTACTCTCATTTGTTTCACAATGTCTAATTTTACTTAGTGCAAGAATATTTAATGATTTCAAATAGTACTGAAAGTATTAAGCAGATGCAAAAATAATATTCTGAGCAAATGATAGTTAAAATTTACCAATCGATTCTCCATTATTGTTGTGTCAGTATCTTTTATAATTGATGAGATTGTGGTGCCAATCTGAGAAAAAATCTATTTGTGATAATGTGTTTATTTTGAAATATATAAGTCAAAATGTATTTAATTTGAGGTAAAATCTACCAGTGACATTTATTTAGACAAAATGTTAGGGGCTAAATTGAAAGGTTCTCTCCGATGAGATTGAAGAACATTACAAATAGGTTTATCATAGAGTATAGATCACTTGCTCTTTCACCCCCAAAATACGAATGATGAATGGCAACTCCTAGAGAAAAGCATATTTCCAATTCATAATGAAGAAATAACTTCATTTAAAACTTTTAGATCCAAAAGAAGAGAAAAGAAATCAGGCCAAGATACACAATATCACATCATCAAACATAATGAGATTCATAAAATCAAAATACTTAAGCTAATTAGGAAGAGATGTAGATCCAACATGATACATTCTCTTTCTACTAGTCCCTGCATCTGGACAACTTGATTTGATCAATGAAGATAAAAAAAATGAAACCCAACTAACCAAAGAACATACAAAAATCAAATCTTTCAAAACTAGGATTATGAACACATGAATTACTAAAACCGGACATAAATCCGTATAAGCTTAACCTTAAAACAAAGTTGGTACATATACCACAACGAAAGCGAAAAAAATAAAATGAAAATTCTACAACGTCCAAAATCATTTAGATTGGTGTCCACTGTATACTCATTAATACTTATCCACTTTATATAGTAAAAATAAAAAATTTGAGTAAAAATAACTGGATGTTAATATTTTTAAAATGTTTTAGGTTCTATCTCTTTAAACGTACTTTGTTCTTTTATGTATGATACACTAGATTAGATTTGGATGTTATATTTTAAACAAATTAAATTGTGTGAGAGAATTTAGTAATCAAGAGTGTTAAAGGTTTATTAAATTGATGAAAAATACTTTAATTTTTTCCGTTAAAGAATTTTCTTTAAAATGCAGATGAATATGGAAGATGTGCAAGCTTTTAAAAGATAAACAGAGTATCTTGTTGAAGGTTGATTATAACCAAGAAAGTTACATTTACAATTTCTGGTTTAATCAAGAATATATATAATGAAATGTTGTGCTACTTTAATTTGATTATCTCATTTTGAATGTTCAAGTACTATTAGAGTAGAGAAAATCATCGAAGAATATGTTTTAAATATGGGAATAGATGGATGAGATCTATTTATATAAATTACTAAAGGTTTAAGTAATTGGAAAATATTTTGAATATAACACTACAACAAAACACATATATTACTTCATCCTCTGTACCTCGGTTTCATGGAAAAAATGATGAAAATCAAGGTAAAAAGTTCTTTTAACTCAATTTTTCTAGAATATACGGTAAAAACATGTTTCACCTTGGTTATCAAAAAACCGAGGTAAGTAGTAGGGCTTTTACCTCAGTTTTGGGGAAACTGGGTAAGTAAAATTAAATTCCGTACTGAGATCAGAAGTGTTTTGTTTCAGTCTCTATTGGACGAAGAAGGCACCAACGTCCATGACAACTGTAAAAGTAAATTTTCATATAAGTTGACAATTTTAACCATTTTCTTGAAAAAGACCTTCAAATTTATTGTAAGGGTAAAACAAATTTTGACTTTCAAATCCGATTCCCTTAAATGGTAACCAAGAGATGTCCCAGCACTAATTGGAGATCGAGAGAGACTGAAAGGTATATATTCAATTTCTCTTTTTTGGAATTTTGTTCTTTTAATATGAATGGCATGATTTATACAAACCAATGACACGATATTTTATTTAGGTGATGTAGTGTTGCATTGACATAGCATAAAAACTAAATTTATGTTTGAATTCATTTTGTGGTTGGGCTTAGGAAAAAATAGAGACTTACTTTAATTTAAGCTATACTTTGTTTAATGGTAGGTATTTTCATGGATAGAAATATTTATTTTCCCGACTATTCCACAAACACTGGGTATAAAGAAATTTTAGCTTAATTCACTAAGCAACCATTTTCCTACGTTGTGTGGGAAAATGTGTCTCATGTATGTAGTCCTTGAAAAAGTGTCGTAACAACAGGTGATGCGAGTGGCCCTCCAAGATCAATATAGTTCCCAGAACTAGCATTGCAAACTAACCTCCCCGAGTACCTATGGAAGGGATCCTGGTGTGTTCCCTGGGAGAAAGCTTCGAGGACTAAGTTAGGATTATTATTATTTTTTGTTATTGCTTGTTTTCAAATCACTCACTTGATTTTTCGTCTTGTGTTTTTATTTATAGATGTTAGACTGTGCGGTTATGGCTTACATGTTTTCCCTCCTCTTTACTAAATCATGGTTTCGTGGAAGGTGTTCATGGTGAGTGTTTCATTTGTTGTTCAGAGCGAGGTGCTCTGCACGCCTAGCAAAATGATTTGTCCCTCTGAGGTTGCAATTTTAAGGAAAAACTCTGCTTGAGTGGGTATATACCATAAGTGCCCCCTCCCGCCACAAATTAATGTTCGGCGAATGGAGGAAAAAATTCTTTATTGGATTGAAAAGAGAATGCATGAGCGAAGATTGGGGTGAGAATGCATAAAAACCTATCAATTTGGTAAGTAGTTTATTAAGTAGTGAAAGATGATTTTGTGGGTACAGAAATGCGTTGAGAAGGACAATTTTTCCCATAATGTTGGGTACTGTTTAAAAGTGTCCTAAAATGTATGGATAGCCTTTGATGTATGAGAATGACCTTGCTTATTCTGGATTAGAATGTGGGTGTGTAAGAGGCATATGGTGTTGCACTTGTCGTGCTACATCCTCGGAGGTTGCCCATACTTCTGGGTTTTAGCAAGGTGTGTTGTAAGGCCCAGAAGAGGTTTTTGCCTGTGTTGTTTTCCACTTTTTATCACCTTCATGGGGTGAAATGTAGCTGATCTTAGGAAGATTTCTAACCTGTGGCGTCAACGGTTGATGTTGTATAGGGTTTTCCTAGTGATTGTGGTACTTAGGAGGATAGGTTTGTTTTTGTTAAATGTAGTGGTAACAATATGATGCACTAACCCATGAATTCCCCCTCTAGCGCTGGTTTTTAGAGGGAATATCACGAGTTTTTAGGGGTATTTAAAACGGTGCCTATGAAGATGGTGAAAAGATTTTACCGATTCCAAACGCCGCTGTTATTTTTTTGACATAGTTTTTCAAAAGATGGATAAAGATATGTATAATATTAATCATAAAACTATCAGATGTTGCATAGCTGAAATCTTATCTAGAAATGGAGAGTGGATCATTAGGGGTTTGTTCTTATGGTACCACCAACTGAACGGTCGGTATATACTCGTTTAGAAAGAGTACAAAATGAAATATTTTGGATGGTAATCATCTTTTATGTATGGCTTACCACTACACTAAACAACAAGTTGGTACATATATGCATGACAACAAAAGTAAGAAAAATGAGAAAGCCAAATCCATTACATCCATAATTATCCAGCTAGATGTCATTGTACCCTTTAATACTTATCCACAGTTTAGAATAACAACAACAATAATACAAAAAAAATGAGCAAAAATAATTAAACGTTATTTTTGTTGAAATATGTTTGATTCTATATCTTTCAAAATGACTATTTGCAAAATATAAATTATCATTTTTTCTATATCCCCTAATTTAAACAACATACTTTCTTGTCCTTTTATGTTTGGCACACTATATTTTGGTGTTATATTTTAGACAAATTGAAATGTGTGGAAAGAATTGAGTGATCAAAAGTGTGAAAGTTTAATGAATGAATGAAAAATAGTTGAGTTTTTTCCGTAAAAGAAAGTATGTAATTTTTTTACATGCAGATGAATATTAAAGATGTGTTAGATTTAATAAAATAAGCAAAGTGTATGGTTGATGGTGGAATGTAACCGAGATTGTTACATTTTCTACATATGGTTTAATGAAGAACATATAAAATGAGACGCAATTTTTTTTTAAAAAATTTGTTTACCTCATTTTAAATATTTGAGTACTATTAAAGTAGAGAAAATCTTCAAAGAATATTTTTAAATATGGGAATAGATGGATGTGATGTTCTTATATAAGTAAATAAATGTTTTATATAATTAGTAATATTTTGAATATGACACTAAATGAAAAAGCATATTTTACTTGATCCTCTTTACCTCGATTTTAAGGAAAAAATGATGAAAACGGAGGTAAAACTTTCCTTTCATACATTTTCCCATAAAATACAGCGAAAAACATGTTTCACCGTGGTTATTTTAAAACCCTAGGAGATACTTGGGCTTTTACCTCAATGTTTGGGAAACCGAGGTAATTAAAATTAAACTATCGATATAGGAATAGTTTTGTTCGAGTCTCTGTTGGACTATGTGGGCACCGACGTCGACCATTTCTCGGCTATATTCGATGGTTTTTAGGAAATTTAATTTTCAAAGTTGGTATGTCATTTTTAATCAATTGAAATTGAGTCTGGAACGTGACCAATGTTGGTCCATGATGTCTGTAAAAGTAAATTTTCATATAAGTTGACAATCTTGACCATTTTTCATGTAAAATACATTCAAATGTATTGTAAGGGTAAAGAAGATTATAAATTTCAAATTCAATTATCCTAAATGGTAGCCAGGTGATGTTCCAACACAAATTGGAGCTCGGGATGGTTCAGAAAGTTATTTTCAATTTATCGTATTTCATTATTGGATTTTCTCCTTTAATATGAATTGCATGATTTATACAAACCCATGATATGATATTTTATTTAGGTGGTGTAATGTTTCACTTTTCATGAATGCTACATTTATGTTGGAATTCATTTTGTGGTAGGGCTTTAAAAAAATAGAGACATGAATTAATTGAAAGTATACTTTCTTTATTGGTAGGTTTTTTTTTATGGATAGAACTCATTGTTTTTCCTATTATAGCACAAATGCTGGTTATCAAGAATTTACAAATAAATTCATTGTGCATGCATTTTCCAATGTTGTGTGGAAAAATTCATGTCATGCATATTATTCTGTAAGAAGTTTCTTAACTCTAGGGGCTCTTGGATCAATGTAGTTCTTGGCACCATCACTGTAAATCCAACCTCTCTGAGTACGTACAATAAGGATCACATGGGTGTTTCCTAGGTGGAAGCTCCAAGGACCAAGCTAGGATTATTATCTGTTCTACTATTGCTTGTTTTGAATCACTTAAGTACATGATTTGTTTCTGTGTGTATTTATTTATAAATGTTAGATCTTGCGATCATGGCTTACTTTTTTTCCCTTCTCTTTCTTAGATTATGATTTCGTGGAGGGTGTTCATGTTGATGTGTTTTTCTATTATCCCAAGCGAGGTGCATTGCACACTTAGCGAAATGACTTGTTCCAGCAAGGTGGTCATCTTTGGCGTAGCGAGGAAAAATTCTTTATCAGATTCATAAGTCTATACATGAGCGAAAATCCAAGAATAAACACATAAAAACCTGTCAATTTGGTTAGTAATTAGTTGTGTAGCGAAAGATGATTTCCTGATAAGAAATGTGGGAAGAAGTATATATTTTCCCTTAACTTTGGGTGGTGTTTACAAGTGGCAAAAAATGTGGGGAATTTTGAAATATAAATTGACCGGTGTGTGAAATAATCATTGCTAGGTGTTGAGTAAAGCGGTGTGTCTAACAGTTGTGTACAAATTTATCTTTGTGAGGTTAAATATATTTCAGAAATATGGTGAACCAAGGTAAGGGTACTAATAGTGTGACTACCTTCAACTTTATAGTTTCCGAGAGAGCATCATTCGTATTAGAATAGTTGTGAGGTTAGGATACTTGATATCGGTGATAAGGTGCAGGTCCCTCCATCTGTGTTTTTTAGTGTATAGTAACATCATTTCATATATGGCCTGACCTTGTCTGGGAGCTCGTCGCCGTACCTATCAAAGATGTAATTTTTAAGCCCTTATTGCTCACTAACTACAACCAAGTAGCTAGTGGCAAGTCGGAATCGTCTACAGAGACAGGGGATAGTCTCAAGTGTTTGCTCATAAAATGGTAAATACTATGCTAGATATATAGATATTCATACATATAAAAGCACATAAAGAGGGGGGAGGTTTGGTTTGGTTGTTCTAAGTTAACAATTTAAGGTCAAGTTACACTAATAAAGCATACAATTACTAAAGCGAGATTAAGTACGAATTATGGAGTTTTGGGGGCAATTGACTTATACTTCCAAGCATTCTATCTATCATCGAACATATAACCTATTAAACACTACTACTTGTTGTGAAGATAAATCTCCCATTATTCTTTGATGGTAGTTTATGAGAGTGAATTTGACATCTCTCGCTAAACCTCACTAATGACCCCTTTAATCGTTCAACGCCTAAAGGTATCCCATTAATGGCATTAAGCTCAAAGAACCAACAAGCTTGGTAACACTTATAAACAC
>JAULKJ010293118.1:0-12124 GCA_032355405.1 Rubia balearica | reverse complement strand
CCACTGCACGAAGGTGTTTGCGGCACTTTAGTTTTTGTTTTTTTATTTTTCGTTGTTATTTTTGCATCTCTTTTACTAACCCTTCTTTATTTTTATTTTTTTTAATCTTAGTGGGCTTCTGAGAGGAGAAAGAGGTTGCTTACGAAGAGAGGAGAAAGAGGCTGCTTAAGAAGAGATCATCGGGAGTCCTCTCCCGGTGTTCCAGAATTCCAAGATAGCCGACGAGCCTGCACATAGTGCCAAGAGGGACCGAGAGGGTCCTTTGACTCACAACCCCTCCTCCTTGAGGTAGAAAATAGACGGTGGGGCTTAGATTGAGTTCCACGTTGATTCTAGGGTCAAACTCACTCCGGGGGAGGGTATCCTTATTCCTCATGGTGTCGTTGACCCCTTCATTGCCAAATTGGCAGAGGTGGCTGAGACCGTGGGTACCTTGGACTCCGTTCTGTGATATTTCTTGGCATGTCTGGGCAAGGATTTTTTCGCCAATGCTACTGAGGCGATGGAGCTTGGGAAGAAACTAGAGAAGGCTACTCCAATCACGAAGATGAACTGAAGGAGATTCGAGAGAAGCTTTCAGAGTCGGAGGAGCTTCGCAAGAAGCTGTTTCAGGTTGAGAAGTCCGTCCAGACTTCGACTAGCGAGAACGCTTAACTGAAGAACCTTTGCTCCGCCGAGCAGCAGGCCTCCACTCTCAATGAATACACCAACAAGCTCGTGAATACCCAAGGGTTCCAATCTTTCTTCTCCTTCCTGTCCGGGACTTGAATAAGGCTTGCTACCACTTCTATGAGTAAATACCTCCCAGTCGAGTATGCTACCATGCGGGAGGTGCATAAAAATTGCATTTGTCCCTCCCAGCTTGACCATCTTTTGTGGACATCTATCCAAAATGGTGGCATCAAGCTTCCATTGCTCGAGCATTTCATGGCCTCCGGCCAGTTTTTCACCGCGGAGGAAATTCGTGAGCTGAAGGTAGATGAGGATAAGGAGTGGAGTGAGCCAAACCCCCTGTTTCGACCAAAGCCCAAGCGCAGGCCCTCCACTTTGAGCACCCCCATCAGGAGCAGTCAGGGCATAGCGTAGGGGGAAATGTATGAATTTCCTTAGAAGTTATTCTAGACATATTTTTCTACCACCTACGCTTTTGAGCCTATTATTAATATCAATGAAAATTTCCTTTCTCACTTGTGTGTTCTTTTTAATTTCTTGTAGAGTTTATCTTTGGTTCCTTATGCCTCCTATTCTCAAAGGGGATCCAGCTTCGACTTCTTCTTCCAAGTCATGAAGAAGTGGTACTATGAAATCGAAGAGTGGGTATGGGACCATCGAATAGCTGTTGGGCGTTACTGGTGTCGATCCCTCAATCTCGAGGATGAACTCCGAGCTGCTAAGGATGAGTTAGCGCTATGGAGGAGTGTCTGGCATGAGATGCAGAAGGGGCTCCTTGCTGACCTAAGCTGCCTAAGAGAAGATAGGAACAGTTTGGCCACTGCTCGTGATGGCTTGGTCGATGATCATAACTTCTCCTCAAGCGGTATATCTTTCTGAGATTACCACCGATGTAGGGTTCAACTCGATTCAGGAATGCCAGAGTAGATCTAAGGCTTTCAAATAATATGGGAAAGAGTCTTCCTCGAGCACCCAGGTGGCTATGGTTCACTACCACCACGAAGCTCAAGAGTACTTATCTGATGCCAAAGATCTTCGTGACGTCGTTTTGGAGACCACCTCCGAGCTCGAAGGATGGAGGAAGATGAGCCAAGAGCTTCAAGCTTGAGTTGAGAGCTTGGAAAAATTGGTTTGCCAGACTGAGAAACTTTGCTTAGTTGCTTACCAAGAATGGGACAAGCTCGAAGAAGATGCCAAGGAGCATCAAAACACATTCAAGGCTTAGAAAGACAACATTTGAGCCTATTTCCTTCAGCTCGGAATGGTGGTGCCTACCCTTATCGATAATTTTGAGTCATACCTCTAGGATACCGTGGACATCGTGAAACGCAAGGAGCTTGACAAGCACCCTAAGTATGGAGAAGCATATGATGAGGCCGAATGATGGTTGAAGGACATAAGGTGTCGAAGCAAGGGGCTTCGAGTTCTCGAGCCCCTCTAAAAAATAAATCTAAGGGGAAAAAGTAAAACAAAACTTTGAGCTCCCAAGGTCCGCACTATTCTGGACCTCGCACAAGGAGTGGTTATGTGTTTTCTCATTTGGGTCTCCCCGTGAACAAAGAAGAAGGGGCATCTTCCATGCCCCCAACTCAGCCAACCAACTCTACTCAAGGGGTACGTGCCCCAAGTTTGGATGCTAATCGAGGATGTACAAAATCTGTACCTGCTCAAAGAGGGTTCCCTCAGGCCGACACTAGTCGTGGGGCTGCTCCGATCAATATTCAAGAGGACTCCTCCAGCAGAGCAATTGAGATAGCTGAGAAGGATGAAGATTATGAGGATGTTCCTCAGACTCGAAGGTCCAGAAAGCCTATAGTGGGACCCTCGAGCTCCTCCCAAGTTCAAGGAACTGCTTATCCAGATTGGGAGGCCCCCAAATCTGATTAAGGATTTCTCAACGGTAATAGCTCCTGTCAAATTCGAGGTTATGGAGGACCCTTCTTTCCCTTTGGAAGATCTATTCCCCCCTTAGCCTTTTAGCGTTTGTAGTAAATACTTGTTTGTTTTACTTTAATGTTGTATTTTTTCTCGAATGTATGCGGGGGACTCAACCCCCTTTACTTGTAAAGCCATTGTAGCAATATGTATGATTGAATAAAATTCTAACCTTTTACTTTACTTAGCGGTTAGTTGTATATTTCTCAGGAGGCTCCACCCTTTCCGCTTGGTCAGATATTTTCTCCCTTTTTTTAAGGAGTTGGATCCCCTTGATGTATGATGGGTCACATAGGTCTTTCGAGTTTTTACAAAGATTTTTCCTTGGGAATTTTATACATTTAAAGGGGATTTCAACCCCAAGTGCTCGATAGGGATTTTTGTTCCTTAGGTGCTCACATGTGTGAAGGGAATTTTGACACCAAGTTTTCGATAGGGGTTTTTGTCCCTTAGCACTCATATATACAAAGGATATTTTGACCTCGAGTATTTTGCAAAGGTTTTTACCTGTAGCGCTCGTATATGCGAAGGGGATTTCAACCCCGAGCATTTTGCAAAGGTTTTTATCCTTATCGCTCATATATATGAAGGGGATTTTGACCTCGAGAGTTCTTTAAAGGGTTTTATCCTTAGCGCTCATACAAGCAAGGGGAATTTTGACCCCGAGCACTCGATAGGCCATGGAGGCCCTTCGAGTTTTGATGCTCCTTGTTAAAGAGAGTGAGGGATTTACACCTCCTTGAATTGTTATGTGTTCTAGTACTTAGTAGAAAATTGGAATATTTAAAGAAGCACACTTCAATAAATAGGTAATAAGAATTGGGAACTCCTATCAATTTACAATAAGTATTTTCTTCGAAGGTGTTCCTTAGCCTATAGCTATTTTAGTGTGAGATACTCCTGGGCTTTACCAATCTACTACAATTTAGGAGAGTAGTACCTCTTAAGGTTCGAGACATTCCATCTGTGAGGAATTGATTCACCTTGGGGTGTTTCCAACATGTAGCTGCTTCCAGGGTATGCTTCGATGACTCGGTAAGGTCCTTCCCAATTTGCCTTCCGGTTCCCTTTGTTTTTTTTTTCATTTCTCCTCATTATGAGGTCTCTTGGGGAGAACTGGATTTTCGGGACCCTCCGATCATGATACTGCTTAATCTTTTCTTCCACCTTGTCTTCGTGAAGGTATTCCCTTTCTCTTTTTTCCTAGAGAAGGTCTAGGTCCAATCGACGCTACTCATCATTGACCTCCTGGTTTTCGTTGCTGATATCAAACCTCAGAAAATATGTAGCTTTACCTCAGCGGGGATTACCACCTCTAAACCGTAGACCAACCTGTGGCAGAGGGTTATCATCATTCGATATGACCAAAGCACGCTGGGCAATTCGTTGATCCAATTTCCCCTACCCCTTTGAGCCACGACCTGATGCCATTGACTGTGGTCTGGTTCGTAGCGTCCACATGGCCATTGGTTTGGGGGTGGTACACGCTGATGACCTTTTGGTTGATCTTGTATTCTTTACACTAGCTTTTGAATGGGTCACTAACGAACTTGGTTCCGTTGTCAGTTATGACGGTTCGAGGGATCCCAAAATGAAAAATGATATTTTTCCATCAAAAGCCAATCACCACCTTCCCTTTTATGCCAGTTAAGGCTTTGTCTTCGACTTCGTGAAGTAGTCTACGGCTACGATCAGGTATCAAAAGTGGCCTAGGGCTTTTAGGAAGGGGCCTACGAGGTCGATTCCTCATTTGTCAAATGACTATAAGCTATTTATGTCATCATTTCTTCTTGGGGAACATGGGTGATTGGTGCATGTCGCTGGCATTAATGGAAAGATTGGATGAATTACATAATTGGGAGCTTTCAATTTAATTTTCCTTGCTTCGATGGTTCCTTCCTGAAGGGTACTAGCTCGAAGGTAGCTCAAGATTTGTGTTATCCATGAATTTTCTTTCTCCACAATCATTACTGTTATTTCTTCTTCAAAGTTGTGTTTGCTCAGTGTTTCCACCATCAAGCGCCCTTGCAACTGCAAGTCTAAGCCTGATGAAGCCAACTTACTCAAGGCGTCAGCCTTGTGATTCTTTTCTCGAGGGAATTGCATTAGGGTGTAATGGTGGAAATGTCGGAGGAGAGGCCTTACCACCTCCAAATAACGTTGCAAGCACCTTTCCCTGGCCTCGTATTCCCCCTTGACTTGTTGGACCACGATTTAGGAATCACTATAACTTTCTGGACTTCGAACCCCTAGGTCTGTAGCGAGTCAAAGTCTAGTGATTAGTACCTCATATTCCCCCTATTATTCGTAGCCTTGAAGTCAAATTGAACAACATAGGGATAATTTCTTTTCTCGAGGCTTGTGAGCAGGACCCCTGCCCCGCTTCCCTCTGAATGTGATGACCCATCACCATATAGCAACAGCTTTTCCTCAAACTCTTTCTCATCATCGACTGCAATCGGTTCTATGGTTTTGACATTGAAATATGCCAGGGCTTGACCCTTGATAGTTATTCCCGAGCGGAACTGGGTGTTATGTCTGCCTAGTTAGATTGCTCATATCATCATTCACGCAGAGGACTTGTGAGAATGATGATTTTATAGCTGTGAAAGTATGACCGGAGCCATCTTTCCACATGGACCAGGGCCAAGATATCACGTTCCTGGGCCATGCAATGCCCTACCTGCAATGTAGATAGGGTGCTAGATGTTATCCGTTCCTTTCATAAGAACCACACTTATTGCCAATGGGGAGGCTGAAATGTACAAGTACGAATCTCCCCCTTCTCCGGCTTCATGAGGGTGGGCAAGCTTCGCAGGTGTTCTTTTAAGTATCTAAAAGCTTGGTCACACTGCTGCGTCCATTCAAATTTCCTGGCCTTTTGAAACACCTTGAAAAATGGTAGGTGTTTTTTTAGCATCTTCAAAGAGGAATCGACTGAGCGCAACAGTGATCCTTTAAGTATCTGGACGTCCTTGATCGTTCGAGGGAGCTCTATGTTTATCAAAGCCTCAACTTCCTCCAGGTTCACATCGATCCCCATTTCTGAGACCATGAACCCTAAAAACTTTCCTGCTCCCACTCTGATCACACACTTTGCTGGGTTCAACTTTAGGTTTATGATTCGGAGTCTTCGAAAGGTTTCTTTGAGATCTAGTAGGAATTGGTCGTAGTCCTTGCTTTTGACTGCTATATCATCCACGTATATTTCCATGTTTCTTTCTATCTGTTTTTTGAAGAGCTTATTGACCACCATTTGGTAGGTTGCCCCTGCATTTTTTAAAGCCGAATGACATATTTTTATAACAAAATGTCCCTATGTCTGTGATGAATGAAGTTTTATGCTTATCCTCTGCCATAAGTATCTAGTGGTAGCCTTTATATGCATTGAATAAATCTAGGACTTCGAATCTTGATATTACTTCAACCAACATATCAATGGAAGGCAGGGGGTAGCTATATTTTGGACAAATGTTTTTTAGATATGTGAAATCTATGCACATTCTCCAAGCATCATCATGCTTGGGGGCTATAACAGGGTTTGCTAGCCATTACGGGTAGAACATCTCTTCGATGACCTCCGCTTGCAGAATTTTATGGACTTCCTCCTTTAAGGCTTTGGATCTTTCAGGGGCGAATGACCTTCTTTTTTTCTTGACAGGTTTCTAGGAGGGGTCGAAGTTCAGCTTGTGCATCAACTGCTTGGGCACTCCTGTAAGTTCAATCATGCTCCATGAAAATACACTTCTATGGTCATCGAGGAAACCGTTTAGTTTTTCTCTCATCATGAGTGGTATCTTTTTTCTCATAGCCACCATTCCTTGTGATAAAAAGCTAGCGAATTGGTGTCCGTGGGTTCGACTTCTTCGCTAATAAATCCACTCTATCCCCCTTGTTTGTTTCTGTCAGGGCTATTTCCAAATAGCTTCTAGCTGCTGACTGGTCCCTCCCGATGACTGCTATCCCTTTGTGGGGGAATTTCATAGTTAAGTGGTAGGGAACCATATGGCTCTCTCCTGACACATCCAGAGCCTTCCCAATATCACATTATAGGGAGATATGACATCGATCACGGTGAAGCTGCAGTCAACGGTCACTTAATTATCACCATCTGCTACCTTGACTGGGAGGTTTATGACTCCCAGGGGAGCATCATTTTCCTAGTAAATCCAGATAGGGGCGATGTCGTTCTCCTCAAGCTTTCATGCCCCAGTCCCAGTTGATCAAAGCAGTTTGCAAACATCGCTTCTACTCCGCTGCCATCATCCACGAACACTTTTTTGACATGGAAATATCCGATTGTAGCATGGATTACCATCGGTTCCATAGAGGGGTTTGAGTGGGTACAAGGTCTACTTCTGAGAAAGTTATGACTTTCTCTGGTCGAAATCTTTTCTGGCTGGGCTCTCCAAGGGGTAGATACCGGGACTTGGCTTTGATGATGGTGTTCGAGGAATGGTCAGTAACCACCTCATTGATGAAAATGATCACTCTATTAGCCTTGTCACCCCAATTTCTATCTGCCCAAGCCTCCTGGTCGGGTCTATCATTTTATCTCGGCTGATTTTTAGCTCAATCCTTATTGTTTCCTTGCTGGTCACGACCGTCTCTATCGAATCATTTTTTGTAGGGTTTCTAGCTGCGACAATCTCCTTTTCTTTTCGAGGATCCTCATCCCTTTAAAACTTCGACACAGTCCGGAAGTAAACCTTCTTTTGCACATCTATCAATTTTCCTTTTTAGATATATACACTCATTTGTATCATGTTCGTGCTCCTTGTGGTGATAAAAAGAATTTAGGTGAATCCCTTTTTCCCGGAAAGTCTTAACCAGGAGGGGGAGCTCGAAACGACCCCTTATGGATGGAGTGTATTTTTGTCCGTGACTTGTTCAGGGGAATGTATCCTCAAAGCCTCTGTTTGAGGCCTTTAGCCTCTTCGATTTGATTCTGAGGCCTTAGAAGTATTTTCACCCCACCTATCCCCCTCTCTTTTCCTCTTCCTAGCCTTCTCAGTTTTCGAGTATGTCTCCATGGTTTCTTGCAATTGCTGCAAAGTTTCCGGTGTCTTCGAGACCAGCTTTTTGTATAGGTCGAGGTTGGACAATCCATTCATGTAGCCAAGAATCACCCCGTCCTCGGTACATTTAATTACACGGAGGCTTTCGTGCACATATTGATGGTATAATGCTTCCGTAGATTCATCAGACAACTATTTGCTTTGGTAAAGTTTGATCAGGGTTTTAGTAAATGTCTTCTTTTGGCAGAATTGGCTCAGAAGGGCCCTTCCAAAATCTCTATAGGAATGCAGCGACCCCTTGCCTAGTTTATCGAACCACTCTTGAGCCTTCTCTCGAAGGTAATTCCCTACCAGCTTACATTTCAGTTTTTCATTGAAGTCCCTCGAATTCATCAGATTGAGGAAGGTATGTATGAAATCGTGGGAGTCTGTGTCTCCACTGTATGTAGGGAGCCCCTTGGGTGGTGGCCACCGAGTCGCCATGGTCATTGAACTGGAAGAGGAATCCGCAACTTGGTCTGAGGGCCCAATCAACCTATCCAGCTCCCTGTGAGGGCATCAATTGACTCGCCTCCCATTTGTGGATATCCATAATGGATTGACAAAACTGAAGCATCTACACTAGGAATCTGGTATTGGTGGTTCGAAGCCATATATCTAGGCCACGATTCTCCCATGACAGAGTTGTGATACAAATGTTGCTGCCCTTGGTGATAAGAGTCATATGAGGGATCTCAGGTCTAGGCCATGGATGCATTTGTTTTCATAACCAGGGAAGTGTCATGTTGGTCAGGCCGGTGGGAGAGGAATCGCTTGGTTCAGCATGTGAGGGGTTAAGACACGCATCGAATATGCCATCATCTGACCCAACCTGGGGAACGTTGGTTGAGGTCAATCCTGGGCTCCCATTTCCATATTTTCTGGATATAATGCCCTTGGGGTAGCCTGTAGCTAGAATCTCGGTTGCACTGTTAAAGGCATCGAGAGTGGGGGCACAACCTACTGTTAGATCATTCTATGGTAGGGCATCAGGGGGTTCACATGGTAACCAGCAGATTGAAAGGTTTGAGCCATCATTGCTAGATCTTGTTGGGACAAAGGAGGTGCACTATTTGCACCTTGAGTGGTTCGAGCGTCGCATGCAACCGTCCCCACCTACGAATCTACCAAAACCTCTGTGAATTGTGGCTTATTTTCTTGTTGCTGATACGCCTGGTTTGCGAGGTAAGAATTTTGAAGACTCTGGCCCAAGGCTCAGCATTAACCTCCATTCATCAGGAGGGCATAACAGCCTCAATCTGAGAGCCGTCTGGGATTTCCATCATTGGGATCTGATATGCGATTGCCAGTGGGAGTCTGTTCCAGGCGCTTAAAGAGACTGGGGATCAGACTACATTTTCTTACTTCCCCCATTTTCTTCTATGATAAGGAGGCTGCACTTCTTCACTGGTGTCTAAGATTTCACCTTTGACTCGTTCGCTTCTAAGCAATGTTCTTGTTGTAGAAGCGGACAATAATGAAAGAATTTGTATATCTGACAGACGGTCCCATCAAGCGTGCCAACTTGATGCTCCCCAAATCGTCACCACTGTATCCGCCACTCCTTTAGCCGAAATCTGCAAGACAAAGCCCCCAAAGTTTTCCGGGGGGAAGATTCTCTGACGATCAAGTCAGAAAGTGTTTAGAATTAAGAATGAATAATTGAGTATACAGTGTTACCTTTCTCCTTTATATAAGATGGTAGATAGGGAAACTTTTTTTATTGGCTTGTGATGAAAGTACTAATCTCTTCTCTGGGCCGGCCCAATGGTTATTTACTTTTGGAGTAAATAAGAGGCATTATCAGGTGGGCGAGAGAGGGTACGAAACTTTCTTTAAATTTATAGTTTTAAAATTAGATTTTGTTTTATATCTAACGGTACTTTTTCTGACAGAACGGGAAACTGGGAGCATTATATTACTTGTATGGCATACATCTATTTAATTTATGCTCATAAAATTTATATTGCTGGTGAGAAATGCAAATAAACCATTATTTTATTTTTAGAAATAATTTTAGGGAAGGCCTGATTCAAGAAGATAAAAAGGAAAGGACAAATGAAATGAAAGCAAGCGAATTATTTTTTAGAGCAAAGTGCATATATAACCCTACATAATTTACGAAAGTGCACATATACCCCTGTGATGATTGAAAGTGCAAATTTAACCGTAGATAGTTAGTTTATGTGTAAATATACCCATTCCGACAGATTTAGGCCTGAATTCAGTGAAAATACCATTTCATCCTTGTGAAAAAACAAAAATATATACTATAATACTCTAAACCCTAATTTCCTTACCCCTCTTTTTTTCCTTCTCAGCCGTTTCTTTCTTTCCATATTTCATCACCCTCTTTCTTTCTTCTTTCCTTCTCGGCCTTTTCTCTTTTAATGACATGTTGTGGCAGTGCAGGTGGTGGAGGAAGTCGGTCACGATGGGGCTAGGTTTTCAGGGGGTGGTGGGTTTAGGGGGTGAAGGTGGCGGAGGAAGAGCTGGCTTTGGCGTTGAACTCGGTTGGAGGTGATGCGTCAAAATGAGTGGCACTGGTGTGACGTCTTCATCCCATCAATTTGGACTGGCCGAAGGTGAATGATGGAAAGAATCGGAGGTCCCCTGAAGTCGTTCACCTAATGTGAAATTACTAATTTACCCCTAAAATTTACATTTTGACTGAACTTAATGCTTTAACCGGACAAAAGGGCTACGATTCACCACTCTTGTTAGTTCAAGGGGCATAATTATTCAAAAAATAAATGTGGGGCCAAAGGTTAATGATGGGAAGAGTTAGAAGGTCTCTAAGTCGTTCGCCTTACAAAATATCTTGACAAAAAGCGACATGTAATAGGACACAAAACCCTATCTGAATCAAATTAATCTGCTAACTACAATGAGATCTAAGAAGATAGAAAGAGACCCTGGTCTGGATGACTCTTCAAAAATAAAGAACGCGCAAGTTAGCTCACCAATGTGCCACGCACGGCTCCTACGTAAATTGAGCTAGACTATGAACCAAGTAAATTAACTCTAGAGGAGTGATGGTTAGTAGCGATGGTCATGAATCAGTCCGGACCAATAAAATGACCCAAACCAGATCAGAATATAAAGACCGGAACCGAATTTATAGAATTCCGATCCGATCGGCGGTCCAAGATTTTTTAAGATTCCGGTCTAGTCTAAGACTGGATTTTTGGTCCGCACCACATGATCCGGTAACTTACTCTTATTTATATTTTTAAAGTATTTATAATTTTATTTTATATGTTAGTTCAGTTATTTACCATAGCTAGTATTCTTCCATATCTTGAGGTAATTTTTTTAATAACTTTAAGTTTACTATCTTTTAAACACAAAAATTTAATTAAAATTTTTCCAACACCAATTTTTATTGTAAAAGAATAAAGTTTACTAAATTCCGGTCTAACTGGAATTATTCGAGTCTAGTCCCGGTCCTAAATAATCACTAGCCAGTCCAAATCTTGGTCCAAACTTTTATATCATTTCCGTTTGGTCCGCTTCGATCTTGAACCGACGAACACCCATTAGTGAGATAAATTAAATGCCCAACTAAGTATCGATACGTGTCGAGTCATCAAAGAGATGGCCATGTACTCGAACCAGATCATGTTGTTGTTCCATCAATATTTTTATTAGTTTAGCAGCTAACAAATTAGAATTAGACAAAATAGCATGGCCATATTTCCAATGAGAAAGATACTTCCTATTCAGACTTTGAGCTATCTCAATTCCAAGAAAATACTTAAGAGGACAAAGATCCTTCATATAAAAACAAGAACTCAAGTACGACATTTATTCATTCAAGAGAGCAGAAGATGCACCAACAATAATTAAATCATCAACATGGACAAGCACATGTAAAGAATTTGAGTTTTGTGTGTAAGAGAATAAGAAGTAGTTCACCTTAATCTGCTAGAAACCAAACATATTGAGAGCAGCAACCAGCTTAAATCACCAGTTTCATGGAGCCTAGAAAAACCATGTAAAGACTTCTGAAGGTTTCAAACAAGATGAAGACTAAAACATGAGTAGGCGTGCGTTGATCATGTATAACGTAGTTAAGACAAACACTTCCCGAAATCCAATCAATAAATGAGACAGAAAATGTAGAGAACGAGAAATAATGAGAAAATGGTAATGCATGCTCTTACCCCGACCATTTTGATAAGGCGTATCAACATTGGAGGTCTCAAGCAAAAAAGGATCGAAGAGGCAAAAACTCAATGTTGTTGTTAGTTAAAACTCAATGTATGTTCAAACAAAGGCACTAAATTCCTTAAATGTACTAGCGGCTTCTGACTTATCAACTAGTAAATGAACCCAAACAAACCTGGAAAATTATCAACAAAAGTTAAAAAATAATAAGCTCCACTAGAAGAAGGTGAGCTATAAGGCCCCCAAGCATCACAATAAATTAATTCAAATGGCTTACTTGTTTTATTCAA
>JAULKJ010293097.1:0-12127 GCA_032355405.1 Rubia balearica | reverse complement strand
AAGTCTTATCCAATAAGTGAAAATAGCAAATGGATAATGGTTATCCATTGGGTGACTCGACCCGTTTGACGGGCCTAGTTGCCCCGTCCGACCCCACTCCGCCAAAGGTATATATACCTTCTCCCGGTAACGACGCTTGTTGCAATTGTGGCTCATTTTCACGGTTCATCTTCTTGGTTAAAATTATGATAAGTTGGCCTCTTGCCGACCAGTTTCAAAACAACAACTACGGCTAAAAGAACAAATTAAAAACAGGGGGTAACCAACAGAATGCCTTTGACCACGGTAGTGGCCTCGCCTGAATGCCCACAGGGGACCATTCACCATGTTGTACAAATGTTGACCTCGCCGGTCCACCATTGACGGTGCCAGATAGCGTGTCACATTGCCAGAAATTTCTCTGGAGTGTCAGCCTATGACATTGAGCGCCCGTCCGCCTGATTATGCTTTTAAGCTCTACATCGACTGATTTTTCCTCTATTTTCTATTGGCCGATGGCCGGCTAGCTGGTTACCTCCGGCCAGTCCTTCTATCGGGTTCAATTGTCCAATACGTCGGAAGCTAGCTCGTCGTTTAACCTCTTCGCCTGGTGGACGCGTCTACTGCGAGTTACGCGTCTCTCCAACCGATCTCTTCTTCGGCAGCTCTGTTCATCACCGGCTAGAGCGTTGGTTCGCGGCTTCATGTCAGGTCCACTGGGATAGAGCAGGAGGCGTCGTTTCTTCGTTTACATAAGACGGGTCGTGGGCGATGGTTACCTAATCCTAGGATCTAAACTAGGAAAGAAAAAAAGATCGTAGGGAAAGTTGGGTAGGGGGTCGCCGGACCGTTAACAGTGATGGTGGCGCCTCCCAGCTAGGGTTTGGGAGGGCTTTTCGTTTTGGGAGCTTTTGCTTTTAGAGAGAGAGCGTTTTTTTCTCCAGTACCGTTGCCATAAGTTTGATTTTTACACTTAGATCAGCTTTCTTTGTCCAAGTGAAAAAAAACTTAGTATTTGAAATTTTGACTTTCCATAAGTTATGCAATAAATATTCAGGGCCGGTCCAAGGGCAGTGTAGGCAGTGCGCCTATACTAGGCCCGGTTAAGGGGCCCAAAAATTAAAATTTCATCCCTATTTATGGAACATTGCTTTTTATTTTTCATTTTGTAATTGGGCCAATATTTTTCAATTTAATATTAGTTTCAAACAGGCCCAAATAATTGTTATTTTGTACTAAAATTAATGTACGAGTAAAGGTTCCAATAGTTGAAATGTAGTACTAATATTAATGTTGAACTAATAGTAAGCAATACTAAAATGTAGTTCAAATAGGGCCCTATATGTGTAATACTAAAATTAATTTACATATATATATTTGTTTATTTTTAGTAATTAAACCATTTCAATGGATCTTTAAAAAATCATCAATGCTAATTGGGGAATAAAAATCAAAAGAATTTCGTTAATTTCGCTTCCAAGCATGGAGAAATTTGTGTGAGAAACCAATGAATTTAAAAGACATCAAAATATTAAATTAATCAGCAATAAATTTTTGGATCAGATTTATAAAAAGAAATTTAATAAAAGAGAATTTTTAATGTAGTAATTTACTATACTTTAAATATATATTTTTCCAGGAATGTTTTTGAAATTCATCTTAAAAATTTAAATACATTCTTAGTTTAAGAATTTTCAATTTTTTTGGAGTGTTTGTTGAAGAATTTTCAAAATGAAAAATATGAAATGATATATTGTGTTGCTTAAAGCTATGATTTCTTTTTCTTTTATTTTCAAAACTTGTTTTAACTTTTCAAAGTCAAAACACATAATTTTGAATTTTATTATATTTAAATATACGTTATTCAACATAATTTTGGAAGCTATATTGATGCATGAAGCGTAGAATTCTATTTTCATTATAATAAATTATTGCACTGGACCGACTGTCTCTTGAAGTGAGAAAAAAAATGATAATATCAATAAAAAAAGAAATTATATTTTAACATTTTAAAAATGTACTCCCTTCGTCTCCACAGTTTTTGCCTATGTACTTTTTCACGATGTTTAATGATCATGTTTGACCATCAATATCTCTAGTTACATGTAAAATTTCTTCATAAAAAATTGATATTTAGAAAATAGATGTTAAAATGAATCTAACAATATTTTACATGATATTTTTATTTAAATATATTAATTTTTATTTAGAGTCAAAGTTTAACAAATTTGATTTGAAAAAAATTAGATAGGCCAAAAGTGTTGGGACGGAGGGAGTATTTATTATATTAATAAAAAAATTTATAGACGGGCCCAAAATTTAAAAATTTCCCTGGGCCTCAAAATACTTTGGATGGCCCTGGAAATATTGTACGAAACAATGAAAATAATTATATCTTAATTAATTGGTACTCTTGACTATATATAAATGTATAAATATGGTATTTACATGAATATTTTTTATTCCAGCCTTTAACCATAATACACGCCTTCAATCTTTACGAAGGGAAATAGTGAGAAGATTAATTGGAACGATATTTAGAAAACATTTCATTAGAAAGATATTTAATAAAATTTCAGCAATTTGTAGCTGTGTAGTTTACAACAATATGCTTGCTATGACCATGAAGGATCAGATTGCCAACAAGATATGTTTTAGAGACATAATCACAATAGAGAATAACAAATGACAAAGAAAATACCCCAAATTCGTAAGACACTGATGATGCCAAATTGTTTCAGTCACAATGTATGATGCCAAATTGTTTCAGTCACAATGTATGCTAAAACCATATATGCAGCTTCAGTTGAGAATTTTGACAGAGTAGATCGCTGCTTAGAATTACAAGAAATCAAGTCTTTCCAAGAAAGATGACATAGCCAATAGTAGAACAGCAACAGTCAAGTGAATCAGCTCAATATGCATCAGAATAGGCTACCACTAACGTAAGGGAGCTTGCCGAGTGGAGAAAAAGACCAAACTTCAAGTTACCCTCAAAATACCTGAAAAATCTCTTCAAAACATGAAGGCGAGCAGTAGGGAGAGCATGCATAAACTGAAAAAATCATATTAACAACATGAGCAATATCCGAACAAGTCATAGTCAAATAGTGCAAAGCATCAATCATACTGAGATATTCAGTGGGATCAGTAAGAATATACCAATCAACAGAGGACAACGTAACTCTAGAAACACTGGTTGTGTGTACAAATTTAACAGTTTTAAGATTAAATTTCATTAATAAATCTGAAAAATATTTCTATTGGGACAAATACAGACCATAAGGAGTACACGAATCTTAAATTCCTTGAAAATAATAGAGATCTCCCAGATCCTTCATATCAAACTTGGATGAGAGAATACAAATAAATTTATGAACTAAAGGAGGACCACTACTTGTGAGAACAATATCATACACATAAAGAAGTAAAATAAGTATACGACTCTGATACTATAAAACTAAAAAAGATGTGTCACAGGTGTTACATTTAAAACCCAAGGAGTATAAGAAAAAACTGAAACGAGAAAACCAAGATTACAGAGCCTGTTTCTAATCATATATAGTATGGACTTTCAAATCAAAGCAAAGTGGCCGCCATTCATGAGCGCGCGTGCACATACACACACACACACACATATATATATATATAAGGGTTCAGGTGATAACACTTACTTATATGAGAATAAATCTGAATCTTTGATAATTTAATATGATGGTTGTCTTTATTTTAATTTAATAAAACTTGTGGGTTATGTTTCCGGGTTATAAGGCTAAAACTCATATCATAAAACCAAGTGCTCTACCACTTTCTTGAATCCCTTTCCTTCTGCCCACCACCAATTTCATCAGCTCCGGCAAATGAGCACTCGATTAGCACCAAATAATTAATGTTCGGTGACCATAATGAGGAAAATTCAATCTCTGGTTCTACCAATGGTCGAAACCTAAACTCTGACTAAAATTTTCTCATCTCCATTAGTCACTTCCTGCCACAACCACTTTTATCGACAAACCTTTTCTAATCGAGATCAATTTCAGGTTTATAATGCTTCAATTATGGGTTTTTCTGAATTATAAGCTCTTGAATTAATGATAATTTTAAAAATATATATTTTTTGTCAGTTACAATTAGTTGATACATAATTCTGAGATGTTTTAATGAATATTGAAGCTCATTGTGTGCTTTTTGAATTGTGTAAAAGAGGGAAATGGATTAATGTGGGTTTTTTAGCTTCTTTAAAGTCACTGACTAGATGAAACCTTGGAAGTGTTTGATAAAATGTCAGTGAAAGATGTCTTAGCATGAAATTTGAGTAACATCGGTGGTGTGGCATCTTTGCAAACTTAGTACAAGGGATCATTACCCTCACCTCTATATGATTAGTAACTGTATTGGAAACTCAAAATTGTTACTTGTGAGTGAAATGCAGATGCTTTACAATCTTTGATCATCCCTGTTATTCCACTAAGAAAGATGGTGGTTGCTTCTTATCCGCTTGCATCTCATCCTTCGTGTTTCTAGTCATGGTTGAATTTCCAAATCTCTGTGAATGACATGATGCATCCGAAAATGCTTCAAATGCTCGTTTTCAATAATTTTGGTAGTAACATAATCAACTTGAGTGGAATTGTAATTATCTGAGATGGTTAAATAAGTCTCTCTTACACTTAATCGGAATCCAGGGAACCTCATGACTTGTCCACTATCATGTACTGCTTGATGATATTGGTTTCTCTATTAATGAATTATGGAAACTCCTCCTAGTGTTTCAGACCAGTTTATTTCTTTTCTCCTGCATTTATCTTGTAACGCTTAGCATAATCTTCGTTATTGTACCTTACGTATCAACAGAGTGCAAGTGAAACATCCATTGGTATCCTGCTTTAATTTTGCTGAAAAGAAACTTTAATATGTGATGAACTGAAGAAAAGATGTGAATATGCTAGCAATATTTGGGGATACACTTATCCCATTAAACTCTTGGTCATGAGATCTGCTGCAAATTTAGGATGCTTGAACAATATTTAATCTTTAATGTTCTAATTTCAGGCATATCATTTGCTGGTACTATCTTGCTTTAAGTTTACAGAGCCATATCCCTTCTAAGTGAAGCACATACACGGTATACTTGAAGCACCTTCAAATATATATTAAAGCACTATAATTGAAATACCTATAGGGTATACTTGAAACACCTCTTGGTATAAAGTGAAGCACATAAAAATTATAAGAATCGTCTCCAAGATAGAGTGAAGAACCTGCAATTTATACTTAAAGCACCTTCAAGTATCAATAAAATTATCTAGAAGGTATAATTCAAACACCTCCAAGTATAAAGTGGAGCACCTCTAAGTATAAAATGAATCACTATAAGTTATAGTTGAAGCTCCCCAAGTGTATAGTGAAGCACAAAAAGTATTACCATACTTTAAACATCTCCAAGTATAAAGTAAAACACTTACAAGTTATATTTGAATCACCTATAAGATGTAATTGAAGCACCTCTAAGTATAAGTGAAGCACCTATAAGTTATAATGGAAGAACCTTTAAGTATAAAGTGAAGCACCTATAAAGTATACTCGAAAAACTTCCAGATATAACATGAAGTATGTATAATTTATACTTAAAGCACTTTCAAGTATCTAGTAAACTACCTAGAAGGTATGAAGGAAACTAAGTATAAATATGAAACGGAAGGACAACGTCAGCTGCAGACCTAGTCGAAATAAAAATTTGTTGAATCCATAAAGACGAAACCAGAAAGACATGCTAAAATATGGTAAAAAATAAAAAATTTCAATCCAAAAATTAGATCGTGTATTTAATGTAACTCCAAAATCAAAGCCTTCATGGGTGAAATGGGAGCAATAGAGAGAACATCGTGTGAATTAAAGAAAGTTAATGATTGATATATAATAATCCCATAACTCGATTTAGATCCGATAAAAAGGATCTGTATGTGATGCCTTGTATCTTCTTAAGTTTCAGCAAAAATTTAAAACCATTGGATTAGGCTAGTTCAATGGATGAGATTCTCACATAACTGGGTGTTTTAACATAATATAGGTGTTCTCACATGAACCCTATTATACACACAATATGAAAATGCGACGCCACACATCAAATATAATGACCCACTTTTTTCTAGTTTTGGCAAAATCAAATGGTTTCAACATAAACTTAGTGAGCTAGCCAGCGAATTCCCCTGATCTCAACATATAGTATCTATGATTTTTTAAATATGTCCCAACATTTCAACAAGAACAAGTAGTGTCTAATGTGGTGAAGCTACTAGAGGCTGTGCAAAATGCTTTTCAAAGGGAACATGCAACTACGGTCAAAGTAATGTGGAAACAACTAAAAGGTTCCTCATATGCATAAGGACATGATAATCAGAGAATGGACACTGCCAAAAATGCATAATGCAAATGAAGCTGATGTAAGAGCAAGTATTCAACATCTAATCACAGTTGGAGCAACAAGGGAGATTATTCCACTAATGCATGCTTTAAGGGTTGGGGTAAAGGAGAATTTTGGAAACCTTTGAACATTTCACTTTTGATTTTATCTAAATGTTCAATCCCAACCTCAGTTGAATGTAATTTATGACATGCATGAAAACCTAGCTTTTGTTTGATTTTTTTTAAACTGTAAAATTCATGTTGTTCCTTGTAGCATGGCATCACAGTTGGAAAAAATACAAGGGAAAGCATCAACTGTCACGTGAATAAGTATACAGAGGGAACATGTATACTTTCATTCACCAAAAACTATCACACAAACTAAACCACAACAAACAAATAACCACAACAACATGCTTTCACATAGAACCAACACAGACACACCAACAACAAGCCACCACATAGAATCAACACAAATGTGGCGAACATGCCAGTAACACAGGGAAGATGCACAGTTTAAGTTCCAGTAACTATCACAGAAATTGAACCACTACATAAACACATACACTTCATCACGCTTTCACAAATAATCAATTCAACAGGCACCAACATGCCCTCAGAAATAATCGATTCAAATGAAACAACCATACAACATGCAAAACCTACACAAATATCACCAACACTCAAGTAACACGGGGAAAATGCACAAAGTAATCACTAGTAACCATCACATAAACTGAGACATACATCCACATGATTTCAAAAATAATCGACCGACACCAATATGCCAGTACACATAACAACACAAATGACACCGACAGGCTAACAGTAAATTAAAACTGTGGTAAAGAAAGATATCACCCATTTTGATGAGAACACGTTGTCTTCAAAACTTTTTCATATTCCAAAGAAGAAAGAGATGCAATGTTCATTTCATAAGTTAGGGTTTTCCCCCCTTTTTCCCTCTTCTTCAAACGCCACTTCTCACTAGGTAACCATCTTAGCAACATAAGACCTGCAGTATCAAGTAAACGAGTTCTTTATATGAAAAAAACAACTAAACTGAAAAAACAACACAATTAATTCGTCATCTATCGAGGAAGATAAAAAATCCTGAATTGTGCCTCTGTCGGAATAACAAAATCATCGAGGACACGAACTTATCTGAAACAATAAGAGGGAAGGAACCCTGGAAGACTATTTCTTGTCTCTATTTTCTCTCTGAACCTATCTTAGCCCCGATATTAACAAATAAAAAAAATTCATTTGAGCCTCTGCATGTGTTATTAGAGAAATTGGACTCCTCTGAAGCTCTGTCAACGCGAAAAGTTGTGTCGGACAGTGAGCCAGATCGTCGAAGCTGCGTGGACCACCGAATTTGAGATCCTTGCATATAGCCCACTGATAACACCACCCCGCCCCCGTATCCGCTTTCTCTTTAATGAATTAACCAATACATGACTTATGTTATTTGGTTTTACGATGAAGGGGGGCTATTCGAACCGCCACTGATGCCTTGGATGACCGGATCTACAATGCGGCTTGAGACAAGTTATCGGCACCAATGGATCCTCCACGGCCGTGTCAGATCTCAGAGTAAAGGTAGCATCATCTACCTCCGTGTAAAGTTCACATTCGGAAGGGCTGTCTATGATGAAAACGTTACAATTCAAGCAACGACGACATGATTTGCCGAAGGAGGATGATAATCCTTTCATGAGAAGAGCGATTTCAAAGTAGGAAGATGAAAAAACAAAGAACAAAACAGAAGAGATCGAAGGAGATAAGATTAGATCTAGGGTTCCATGGAGATGAGAGAGCAAAGGAGAGAAGATTCGAGAGACTGGATGAGAAATGTTTAGTGGAATCAGGTATCGAAGGGGAAGATCACTTTAATTCTCTTGCCCAACACTGCCCTGATTAGTTGAAATGGACAGTGTGAGTGGTGGAAATATATGAGAAGGTGGTTGAGTTTTAAATGTGGAAGTTGAATGAATGGTGTTGTTTGATCGTTCATGATAGAAGATGGTTGCTAGAACCACCTTTAAAATTTCCCACACAAGGCTGCTATTTTGTGTCTTTTTCAAGGTGAGAAAACCGCCTTTAAATGTGTTCCGAACTCGGAACGTATAGTACGTCGTCGGTCGTTGGATCGAGTTACAGTATTGGAACCAGTGCCAGTTCTAGCACCTAAACTTGTTGTCGGAACTGGTATGTATGTTCCAAAATTGGGTGTGGAATCCGGACCCAATCTGTTTTTTGGTGAAAGATTTCATTTCTCAAGTATTATTAGTTGCGAGTGAGGATATTGATAAAGGAATATATGCTCCGAATGAGAAACTAGTTGTCGGCGTTTTTGTTTATCATAGATCAAGGTGAGGAAACACTTTCAAACTCGGAATTAGTCTCGGGACCAATGGTAAAAATTTAAACAATGTTCATACCATTCCAATACCGCCACTAATCACAAATAACTTTTGCAACAAATGTAGGCTATGATTGCGCAATGTTTTAAAAATTTATAAATACGGCTAATCTAGCACCTATCTATACATAGGAATTAAAATCACCTAAATTCTATTCCAGTCATCAAATCTCACTATATTAGCCAACATAGTAGCACACAACACCAGTGTAGTTCCAGCAAAAGTCTACAAACAAAGCTAATCAAACAACTATCTATAGATTGGAAAAGAAAACAAGCAATCTTTATCCCAAAATATACACGTCACTAGTGTTGAGATATCTGTTATACTACCAACTTAGGTCTTCCAAGAGTTGTGGGTCGAACATTGATTAGATTTCTTGCCATATAGTTTTTTACCACATTGATATCATCTTGTGAATACGGTTTTTGATCCTTCAAAAAAATCTAAGGACACTAGAATACAAGGAATTAGTCCTCATATGTTTGTAGTTTATCGATAATTAAAAATAAATGCCATACCTCTGGACTACGTACTTACCTTATCAATGTCAAAGTAATCCAACCGTACATATTTAACGCACTCGACCATGTACAACATTACGTAGTAGTCACACTCCCATGTTTTTGCTTATTTTTTGTACTAGTACTATTGAATATAAATTTGTCGATAGCTAATGACATTCAAATATTTGGACACTTAATTAACTCTATACGGACCTTGATTTGGACATTTTGTAAGTATTTTTGAACATTTCGCTCATCGAATGCAATCCTCAAAATATCCACAAATGCTTGTGATGGTTCAAAATGCAAAGGATCCATCCAATACACACTCTTAGCTTCTGGGATGATCAATATCAAAAATTAATGACCCCTACATTGCAATTGTTTTATTAAATAGTTTAAGAATCTTAGAATGTACTGCTATATTTAATATTAGTGAAATTGAGAACATCATCTCTTTATGTAAGTTGCAATGTAGAATTTTATATCCTTCCAGGCTAAAGATTTACGTATGTATTTGATCCGCTCTTGGTCCGAACACCTAATAACTTGAGTCATCAATAGACACAAATACCCCACCCATCATTTTGTCTTTTGATTGGCAAAGTAGTACATGTACCTTTCACAAATAATATGTAGATGTTTTAAGTTCGACTGAACATTTATTGAATAAGTAAAACAAACCAAGCACTTATAGTAGAAAGAGGGACATGATCAGTTGGTTCACTTGGTTACACTTACAAAATTCATCAAAATCACTCCACATAACGATGATGTCCTGCTTTTTACCAACACACACTCATTTCCAAAAAATGTATTTTGAGTTTTGTTCGTGTGCCAAGATCTGATTTGACAATTGTTGTGTATAAATTATGTTATTTTATTGGGGTTTATAGTGATTTTACTATATTATTGAGCATTTTAGGCGTATTTTTGTCACAGATTATAGGTTTGTGGTTTAGGAGGAATTAAGAGGAATTTGAGGAGCAATTGGTAATTATGGCAAGAAAGAAGACAATAAAAAATCTGCACAGAATGTGGCGGCATTTCTGGAGATGATTTTGGAGATATTCTTAGGCTGATTTGATAAGATTTGAAGAAATATATATATATATATATATATGGAGATATTTTAGGAAGAATTCATTAAATTTCGATCTTATTTCTTATTTAGATAGGGATAAGATTATAAATCAAATAGAGGAAAGAGATTGTTAGAATAAGTCAAGTATCTGATTTATTTCATTTGATTCTAGATAGAGTTGTTGACTAGACTAGAGTTCTACTAGTACTAGCCTTCTTTTTGTACTCAATTTATTCTGATTAGTAATACATTATTCATTACGGGAAATCATTTTTTCATGGTATCAGAGCAAGTTCTGATCTTAAATTTTAAACCCTAAAATTTTATTTTCGCCGCCTCCCTTCCCTCCTCTTTCCGACCAATCCAGCAGCGGTTTCCGGTCAGATTCCAGCCAGATTCCGGTACGCGGTCTTCTCCTCCGGCAACTTCATTTCAACGTTTCGACAACTCTCTTTCCCGACCGTCTCTTCCGGCGCACCTCCTGCAGTTCTCTCTCCGGTCTTCTTCACGGCCGACAACTTCCGCTCATATCTCCGGCGATTTGTGATCATGGATTCTCCATAGCGGATTTCAATTCACTGGCGGCGTCGGCTTTCTCCAGTTCTAGTTCCAGGGTTTGACACAAAAACTTCTGCGCATCTCCAGACCGATTCAGTACTATCATCCTTCGGCCGTTGATTCTCGGCTTCTATTTCGTTAGCCATTTTTTTCGGCGGGTTCTTCAGGTCGCCATCACGATCATTTATTTCGTCATCTTGGCTTCCTTCCACGGAGGTCTGCAGCGATCGGCTGGTCTTCATCGTTCGGCGGTCTTCAGCGATCGGCGGTCTTCAACGATCATGCGCCATTGGTGTCAGGTTCCATTGCGTTTTTGCACAAGCCAGAAGTTCCAGGAGCTTTTTTTTTGCCCAGAATTTGTGTATTTGTTGATTTCCTTTTGCCATTATGGATATGGCTCATTTTAATTCCCAACGGAGTGTTATTTCCAGATTTACTGGCATTTCTCATCATCGACGACAAGATGGCTCCAAGTGGATTGTAGATTCTGGCGCCACAAAACATATGGCATCGTCCCCCTGCTTCTGTTGATCATGTCACTCCCTATCATGGTACTTCAAGCGTATATGTTGGTAATGGTTCTCAACTCCCTATTACTCATGTTGGTAGTTCTTGGATATCTAAATTCATGTGTCTTTATGATGTGCTCATTGTGCCTGCTATTACTAAAAAAATTCTTTCGACTAGTAAATTAACTTGGGATTTAAATGTTGTTGTTTGTTTTGATGATCGCTCATTTACTATTCGGCATAAAATTACTAGTGAAACCTTGGGTCACGGTCAAAGTGAAAATGGGCTTTATAAATTAGACTACCGTGCATCTGTCTTGTTGTCTACTATGGAATCCAATAAGTCGCGTGCCTATTTTGAAATATGGCATGCTAGACTTGGTCATGTACCATATTCCGTTATTTCTGGTTTGCAAGCTTCTGGATCTTTATCTGTCTCATCGATTTTGCCGAAACCTTCCCTTTGTGATGCATGTGAAAAGGCTGAAGGGAAGCGTTTATCTTTTTTCTACAAATGATAAACGTGTTGCTAGGGTGCTTGATCTAGTTCACTGTGACTTATGGGGGTCCTCCCCTGTTTTATCTACTGATGGTTTCTCCTACTATTCTCTTTTTCTCGATGATCATTCCTGACTTTCATGGTTTTACCCACTGCTCCGC
>JAULKJ010293086.1:0-12128 GCA_032355405.1 Rubia balearica | reverse complement strand
TTATAACCTGGTTCATGCAACCCGAAAATTTTATCTTGATTTCTTCTAATTTACACTTTAAACCTTGGTCTTTCCATAACTTCTGGAAAGACCGTCTTTCTCTTTTGAATGTGAACATATAAAAATATATAATGTAAAAAAGTTATTTTTAAATTTAACAAATTAATGCAGTGTATAAGGTAAAAAATAAGTGGATTATCTATATAAACTTATTTACAGACCGTCTGTCAGTACACCCACTCTAAATTATTGACTAATTTACAATGTAAAAAAATCTTGCAATTTCTTAACGCTTTCACTTCAAAGAACAAAATTAGACCATCTTGAAGTAATTCTTATTCCATCTTATCCAAAGTTTTTAATTTTTTGAAAGCTCATCTTATCCACAGTTGTTAAGTTGATCCTTTTTTTTAGAGTCAATGCAAGAATATTAGTACCTTTGTTTCTATATGCATATAATATACTACCTCCGTTTTATTGATGTGTCACTATAATTTTAAATGCTTTTAGATGATTGAATTTAAATGAATGAAATAAGTGGATAAAATTGAATTTAGAAAGGAAAAAGTAGAATGAGTAGATGAAATTAAAGGAATCTACCATAAAAAAGTGTGTCAAATTCACAAAAACAAGCACAAAAGGAAAATGTGTCACATCCAATGAAACATAGGGAGTACAATAATTTTATTGTTCATATATCTATTTAAATATATGGTTAAAGTTAGATAATTTTGACTGAAAAAATATTTTGTACAGATTTTATTGAGATGGAGGGTGTATCATAATATTAACTTATGATCATTTTAGTAATTTTAAAGCATGAAGTCTATAAATATAACAAAACGAGCAACTATTTTGACAAGTAGCATCTCCAATGCTTGCCATATAAACTTGCCACATAAGCATTTTAAAATAAATTTTAATTAATTAAAAATTAGTAATTAATTACAAAATATTTAACTTTCCCAACTAATTGTTGCATTTATTCCATTTTATTTTCAAAGTATTCTTTTGGTAAACAAGGAGTTCACCGCACTCTCTTTAAGAAGACGTGTATTTTTCAATTCAAATTTCCTAAAATCATAATCGCCTCAAACGTCCTCAATTTTGTTGCTCGACCACTGGATCCAAGTCCAGTTCGCTGCCCCGATCACTCAAATCACCACCCTATAAATTATATTATATCTTATATTTTCGTTTATATTATGTGCATCGATACTGGTATTATGTAGTTGTTAACCATTTGGCAACAAACCAAGAACATACAAACACGGGAAATAACACTTTGGTGCAAACTGTTTGGAGGTACAACGTGATTATAATGAATTGTTATTTACACAAAATCTAATTCCGGGTAAAGAAATGGTAAATGCAGGTAATTTTAATGATTAATTTACTATATTATCCTTGATTTAGTTTTAATTCTAATCAAATTCTAATTATTTAACCTTAGTCCTCATCAACAAATCTTATTTAGAAACAGTCCACAACAAAATTGACACAGACGAGACTGTGCAATGCTCTTTAACTCGGTTTAGGTCGCATTTAAAATCTATGGCACTGGTAAGAAAAACCTCGATTGATCATGTTCAACCAATCTTAAGCTATTGAGAATCTTGCTTTTGTCGTGAATTCCACTATGCATGTAAGAAAAACAACAAAGCTTCCGCTTTTCGGTGCTAATGTGCGCCTCGGTTGATCATTTCCCTGTACTGATTCAAAGACTCCTGCAACTGCATATCCTCATTGAACTTCTTAATAAACGTCTCTGCAACCGCATATCCTCATTGAACTTCTTAATAAACGCCTCTGCAACCGCATATCATCTCCACTTGAGATACCATTTGATGAAAGGATCATATGATATTTAGAAAGTTTAAGATCTCATGTTTGGGTTTGTTATACCAAAAAAAAACTGATCAAGGAGTCGATAATTGCTGCTGCTCTTAGGCTTATTTGTACTAAAAAATTACGAGATAATTGATAAAGATTGTGGGAGAATATTTTAAGAATTACAAGTTGTTTAGGACTAAAATTACATAGTTAGAATTACTTCCTAAATGTAGATTTTAAAGATAATATAGTAAATCCGTCATTAAATTTACCTGCACTTAAAAATTCTTTGCTTGTAAAAAGAATTGCCCGTTATTTATTACGGTATATTTTGCATAGCACTAAAATTCTACTATCTTATAGGAGTACTTACTCGTTATACTTTTTCTTCCCACTCTTCATCTATTACAACCATCACCTACACTTCCACCACCATCATTTCACCCCATTACCACTTTTTTTCCAACCACCTCCCCGACTATCCCCAAGCACAGCCCCGCATCACCATCCCCAACTACCACCCTCATCACTCACCTTTAATTAGCATTACCACCGCCAACTACCACCCCCATCATCAACAAATTTGGACAGACTGTTGTGCCCTCTATCACCCACCTTTAGCATCAACACCTCCTCCACTACCGCACGGTCCGCACCCATCACCCACCACTAACATTGGAGTAACCAAAGTGTCTTCCATCACTACATGTCCTACCACATCACCACTACTAAAATTGAAGTAACCATAGTGTCCTCCATCACGACTTTCCCAATCACAGCTCCCGATACAGAAAAAGCACAGTAAGCACATGTGAGCGGTGCAGATGGCACAGAAAAGGCATTCATCCATCGAGAGGATGTGGCGGACATGGTGGCTGCTAAGTTGTGGGTAACATGATGGATGGCGCAGAAAATAAATCCGTCCAACCTAGAGGTTGTGGTGGATATGGAGGTGGAGAAGGCACTCGTCCACCAGGTTGTTATGGTAGATATGGTCAAAAATTTATCAGGATTTTGCTTGTTGACATGGCCGGTAGAGTTACTCGTAGAGTTACTCACATGTGATCGTCACGGGAAAGTGCACTGTCAGTGGTTGTGTTAAGGTGGCTATTGTGAAAGAAGGAATGTGTTATAAATAAAAGTAGAAAATAAATTATCATGCATGTGTATTAAACATAGGATTTTAGTAAGCAAATACAAGGCATCTAATAGCGATCTCTACTCCAATCCTTATGATTTGATACTGACTAATATGGAATCTAACCAATTTAATCTCTTAGATTAAAAATTTTGGTCACTTCAACAAGTCGAAAGAACCAATTAGACCGACAAACTGAACATGGAGATTAGAATGACCACTTAAAATTGTAACCCAAGCAGTCACATGACTCACATTGCTTCATCTTAACATGCAATGTCAGGGCAAGAACTTCAACTGAGCCATAAAATCATATGTAAATCTGTAACTAGGATGGTTAACTTTAACTAGGTAATTGTACATCCCTTAGAATCTTAGTAGCAGCCTCGGGGAAGATCGGGTTAATATAACACCCGGGTCCCATTTCAAACCCCGCGGCAGTGCTAAACTGGGGTATGATCTGAAGAAACCAGTGCGTGTACACTTCGCACGAGGGGCTGGACTGGAATGGGCACGTGTGAATCATGAAGTTGAACGGAGGGTTGTTCAGCTGCAATGCAATTTTTGAGAGCACGAGTTTCAACAAACCTCCAAGATCAACGGCCTGCAAACCATTGTTAATGCGTAAATTATAATCTATGACTCGCGTTTAGCCTTTTGAGAACAGGAAAAACCGATATTACCTTCTCATTGTGTAGGTCGTGGAAATGAGGAGAGTGACTTTTAGGAAAGATCTATACTTCAAAGAAGAACTAGCAGCAAATGGAACTAGGGATATGAAATGAGCTGATTCATCAATTAGTAACTCGACTGGTTGCGCCTCGCACAACTTGCATTTCCCCGTCTGCTCAAAGTAGCTCCTCATACTGTCAACGCGGGCAGAAACTGCAGGAGGAATGATTGGGAGAGCAATCATCTGACTGTGGGAGTGACTTAACGAAGCACCTGCTGAGGCTCAATGGTTTTTGAACACCTGTCATGTTACAAAACAGACTTAAGAAAGCACATTTTTTAAGACTCGGAGGCAAACCAAGCACCAAAATCACATAAACAAAGTAAATGTCACGTTGCACGATGCATATGATCTCCCTTCAAAGATTAAAAAATGCAAATCTGGTTACTACAATCCTAGTACAATTGAGTAAATCAACTGAAACCTTCCAAAGAATGATCGCTCAGATATTCAAAGAACTAGCTCGAACCTCAACCAATTAACTAGTATTACAAAATAATCACACGAAACTTGATGCAGACTTCTCGGATATGCACCATCTAGTTCATCATCTCAACAATAAACAAAAGTCCAGCTTCAAGAACCCATATCCATATACTTATTACAGTTCAAGAAGACTACTCAAACTAATTCTTTGGAAATTGATGATTCTACACATATATCCCATTCCACCATCAAAATAAAGCTATTTAGCTTTAAGTTACAGTGATACTCACCACATGAAAGTTGTCCCATCTAAGAAGCTAAAAGGATCCTAGTAGATCAGTTACTCAAAGAAATGTCTCCCCCACACCAGGTAAATGTAAATCAGTCATCTCAAAGGCATAAAAAATTGCATATGTTTACATGAAAGAAAAAAAATGTACTCAATGATCAAGACTTTATCCAAATCCTCACTGCAGTTCATATAGAAAGGAACACTGCTTAAACTTACTCCCCGAAATTCGATCAGAAATTCTACACATATATCCCATTATACAGCAAATGTACTCAAAGACGAAGACTTGATGGTCCAAACAAGCAAAATACAAATTATATAACTCCCCGGAATATTATACTCCCCGGAATATTATCACAAAATATTCACAATAATGCAATAAACATAACAAATTATATAACCAAAACCTGAATGTAACGAATAGAATCATAGTTCCTGAGCTGATCAATCCTCTTCTCGTAAGCAAGCAACACATTTCCAATCCCAAATGGGTCAACATCAACCAGATAAACCGAGTGAACCGGGGTCTCGATCACCACCTCATGAAACCCCGACCCATCCATTCTCTCATCTCCAAAGCCACCGCCGCCACCATCAGCCACAACTTCGTTTGCTCGGGTCAGAGCCGGATAAAGATTCTGGAAGACCTGTATCTTCCAGTCCCCGAATTTGGGTGGGACCCAGAATATCTCGAGGGCGCAGAGGTGCTCGTTGCCATGGAAGAAGGTGCACCTGTGGTTTGACAGAGAGCCCGGGGTCGAGACGGTGGGTCTGGAGGACTTGAAGTCGGAGGGGCGGCGTGATCTCGCCAGAGATGATCACCCACCAGTTCTGCACCGCATCTTTCCGGATTTCTAGCCTTCGCTTAGTACTATTTTCTGAGGAATTTTTTTATGTATGCATTTTAAGTACTTGTAGGTGTGAGTCAAATAATAATTTAACAAGTGTCCAGTTAAAGTTACACTCAAATGCATTCTCATTTTTCTCTCTTTATTTTTAGTTTTAAATGGACACTTGTTAAATTATCATTTGATTCACACCTACGTATATTTAAAATGTCCACATAAAAAAATCTCGTATTATCATCCACCATTTTATATTTCTCTACCAGACGATTTTATGTAAGTCTCCTAACAGGCGCCCTAACAGTTCACTTATTTTTCACCTTATACACTGCATTTGTTAAATTACGTACTAAATTTAAAAATATTATATTATATATTTTTATATTTTCACATTCTAATACACGTTATTTTGTTTTAACTTTTAAAATAAAATGTTTAAATTTTATTTTAAAAATTACAACATTTAAGATTAAAGTACAATGGACTGTGAATAAGGTTAAAGAAATGCCAACTTTCCAAAGACTTTCTCTTAGGGTTTTTATCATCATGCCTTTTATGTTAAATGAATCATTCCATGATTAAAGTTAACCCTTACTCCATCTTTCCGTCTAATAGGAGCACGCTTTCTATTTTAGTTCCAAATAAATATGCACAGATTCTATTTTATTTTATTTTGAAAAAAAAACTATTATATTAACTTAAACTAAATTACATAGCTGTCTCCCAATGGTGAGAGAAGATTCGTGTACATTAAAGGTGCCTAATATGGAAGCTTGTAAAGTTTAAATTGAGGAAGAACATAATATCACATACTAGGCTTTTGATTTCCCAATGAGAAATTTTTGGTTCATTAATGGATTTAACCATTGTTATGGAATCAATATGTATGAGCATATGTCTGTGAGAAATTCTAGCCACTGCTTCCACCGCTCTCCAACATGCTTGTGTTTCTGCTTGCAACGTTGAGGTTGCCATAAAGAAGGCATTCCCTGTCACAATGCTCTGGGGCATGTCTAGTCGGGATGATTTTTCATGTTGCTTCTTCTATCAATCTGCTTTTATGAAAAGATCCATTCAGGAAAATAGAAGTAACCGTGGGAAGGGAGTTAGGGGAAGGATTCGACCTTATGTTATTAATTTGAAAATGTTAAGAGTCCTGCCAATGCCCATCATTTGCTTGTTGGTGTTGATCATCTCCACTTCTATCCAATGAGTATAGTGCATAAAAGGAAAAAATATCCCTAGCTCGTTCCCAACTCCATCTCGGATCAGTCTCTTCATCCCGCATAACTTTTGCATTCTTATTTTTCCAAATTTCCCATAAGACAAAGACTGAATTTTGAATGGAAAGAAGATCTGGTGTTCATTCGATCCACAATTTGAAACATTCCTTTATATGGATTTGAACCCCTTGATTAAAATCAAACCCAAAGGATGAAGCTCTCCATATTCTCTTAGATGTTTCACACTTAAGGAATAGATGAGACACTATCTCCTCTTCTAATCCACATCTCGTACAAATGGGAGTAGCAGTCAGCTTTCTCTTGAATCTGTTAACCTGCGTTGGAAGAGCATTTGGTAACACTTTCCACACAAAAAACTTGGATTTTCTGTGCCGGCTTTAGGCCCCAAATTTTATCCCAGAATTTCTAATCAGGGGCTTGGCTTTCTGCTTGGTTTACCATTGAACGAGAGCGAGAGGGCCAGATTTTATTCATAGCCAAATGATAACCCTTCCTAACCGTGTACTGACCATCCAGGTTTTGACTCCATAATGGCTGATATTTCCCTGTTGTTGACCTGTTTAGATGAATCGATAAAATGTGTAGCATTATTTTTGGGGGGGAATGATAGCTCTGATCAACGGAGATCTCCACGTACGATCGGAGTTAATGAGGTGCGCCACTTTCATATTCGTGTTGCTCTGTGCCACGGAGTTTTGCCCTACCGGATTGACTTGATTAGAGATCCACTAATCACTGATACGAATATTTTCTCCATAGACCACCCTCCATGCAAGGTTCTCCGTAACTAAATGCTTTGCAGAGAGAATATATTTCCATCCCCAAGAGTCCATACTCCTAGCCTTAGCTATTGTTAGATCTCTATTCTTCAAGTATTTTGCTATGTACGTTTGTGTTAGCAAACTATTTTCATCAGACATTATTCTCCAAGCATGCTTGGCTAATAATGTCTAATTCATGCCCTCTGCTGATCTAACTCCTATGTTTGACATCGTAACAGTTTTCCATGATCTCCAAATTAAGGAATCTGACATATGGTCGAGCTTCTAAAGGATACCTTTAGGAATTTGGAAGTTAACGGGTATAGAGCAACAGATGACAGAACATGCTTCGCTAATATTAATCTCCCCGAAAAATTTAACAACTTGGTTTTCCAAGAAGAGTATATTTCAATAAACTTCTAGATCAGGTTTTGGAAGATGTTCTTCTTCTTTGTATAAAAAAATTGTGTTTATCCCCAAATATTTTCCCCTATTCCTTGTCCATGAATGTTTAAAGAATACCTCATGAACTGTTGGATATCATACCGGGTATTAGGGCTGAATTGGATAGTACACTTCTCGAAGTTTAACCGCTGATCCGAGAGCTTTGCATATAGGCCTATTGTCTTGGCCAGATCACCGATTGCTTGATAGGAACATTTAGTAAATGTGATGCAATCATCAGCATACATCAGATGGCTAATCCTAGGGCCTCCCCTAGATATCTTGATGCAAAGATGCAGATTCATGGGTAATTTGTATTCCAGCCAGGAAGACATGTACTGTTGTGCAATAGTGAAAAGATATGGCGACAGGGGACAACCTTGTTTGAGGCCTTTATTGGGTGTAAAAAAGGTCGAGTGTGTGTCATTGACAACCACCTGATAAGTAACTATCTGAACACATTGCATAATCAAGTCAATCCAATTTTGGGGAAAGTGCATGTAACTTAAGGCCTTTTCCAAAAAAAAACTCCAAGACACCCAGTCATACGCCTTGCTCATATATAATTTTATCGCAGCAAAACCTTGCCTCCATGTTCTGTGTTTCCTCACAAACTCGAAAACCTCATGTGCCACTAACACAGTCTCTAAGATATACCGACCTGGAACGAAACCATTTTGTCTCTCACAGATGAGAGAGTAATGTTTTTCTTCAACCTGTTGACTAGCACCTTTGCAATGATCTTATACTTGACATTGCAAAGAGAAATTGGTCTGAAATCTGATGGATGAGTTGGAGGCTTCTTTTTTGGAATCTTTATCAATTGTGTTCTGTTCGAAGAAATTGGCATTGGTTTTTCATTGAGGATACTCAGGATGGAGTGGGTACAGCCTTCACGTATAATGTCCTACTCCCTCCGTCCCACTAGAAATGGTCGAATTGTTTTTTGGGCACTATTCAGTACCAAAGTTTGACCGCATATTTGAATAGATATATGAACAATAATATATACATATGTGGGATTGTTCAATTCGTCGCAACACGTAGTTTCTGAAAAGTAACTTTTTATTTTCCGTTATTATACGTAGGTAAAGATATTAACTGCCGAACATGTGTCTTGGATAACGTGCTAAAAGTAGATGTGCCATTACTGGTGGGACGGAGGGAGTAGTATTATTTATAAAATCCAGATGGTAAGTCGTCCTCCCCTGGTGATTTCCACAAGGTCATGTCGGACAAGGCCTTTGAGACTTTATCCGGTAAAAACTGCCTGCACAAGGATTCCACCTGTTCTTGGCTTAGTATTCTAGTGTTCTTGCTCAGAAATGGGTCTTCTGTTGTGTCTCCCGAAGGTCCTAATGGGTACCATTCGCATTGTACGTATACTGATTTCACATGAACTTGTATCACCTGTTGTATGTCCTCCTAACCTGTTACCCAGTCCCCTGAAGATGAGTACATACCTTGAATCTTGTACTTACTTTTCCGTTTTGAAGCCCACTGATGATAAAATTTCTTGTTTCGTTCCCTAAACTTAAGTCAACTCATCGTTGCCCTCTGTTTCCAATAATCCGACAACCTCTGCTCCACATCCTGCATCTCCACGAGAATTTCTGGAATTTTCCATTCCCTTTTTGTTAACTCTGCAGCTAGGTCATCAAAGATTTGAGGCAGTGGTTCAGGTTTCTAAACGAATTGGAGCTCCAATTACAAAGATGCAATAGTGCAGTTGTTAGCTTGTTGTCCATCACCTCAATGCCTTTGTTGCTGTTGTGGGGGATTAATATCCTATACGAATGGTCAGACCTCCACACCCTATCAATAATCTTATCAGTGATTCCAAATTTCCCCAAAAATCATCTGATTTTCTTGGAACTATTATCTTTGTACCGTAGATGAAGCACAAGAGGGCCATGATCAGATACCAGGATTAACAGATTGGTTACTCTAGCTTCTATAAATTGTGTTGCCCACTCTTGATTCATGAATGCTCTATCTAACCTATCTACTATAGTTTGTGGAAACTCTCTATTGTTAGTCCAGGTGTACCAGAGGTCTCTATTTGGTATCTCTCGGAGAGAGTGTTGTTGAATCAAATTTAGAAGAGGTTTGTCCCCATTATAGTCCATTGGTAACCCTCTCTCTTATCTCTCCGTGAGAATAACATGTTAAAATCACAAAGAAACCCCAGTGGGTAATCCTAAAAAATTGTAACTTCAACATATCATTCCAAAAGGTCAATCTGCCTGCTTCTGATTGGGGAACATGTACAAAACCTGGACACCACCTAACCCCTTTGACATCTGTGACCAATACAAAAAACCGAATTTATAGAACTACTTAAAACAGAGAGATTAGCATCTTCAGACCATACTACTGTTAAACCATCAGATCTACCTACTAGATTCATAAAGTGACCATTTATTAAGTATGAAGATTCCATGTAGATTCTAAAATCCTCCTCTTGCGTTCTTGTTTTTGATAGGCATAGAATTGAAGGTATCCATTGCTTCGCCAATTGGTTGATCAGTGTCTTTATAGGGGCACTGTTAAATCCCCTACAGCTCTATGATAAGGTCATCATGGCTGGGTGGGAAACTAATTTGGCACAGTTCCCTTAAGCCCCAATGTTGCTTTAGTGTTTCCCATGTATGAGATCCACTTTTTCTTGTCTAATTCATTTGAATTGTCAGTGCTCATTTCCCCTGCCTCAATCTCATACTCCAGTCCAGCTTCCTGGCCACTCGACTTGTTTGGAGTGTTTGAGAAGATGAAAATCTTCTTGATTATCCTTTTCCTTTTTTGAGTGCTGCTAAGCCTTCATTCTCCGTATTCCTGTCATCCTGAGATCTGCTTCTATTTTTTGTCTTCCTCTCATCGTAATTCCTGGCGTACATATCGATGGGAATTGGTTCTAATACGCTCTCGGTATGGTCATATCTCTTCTCCATATGATAGCTTAGTGGGGCCTGACTCCAATTCTGTTCAGAAACTTTCTCAGCCTTCGGTATCTCCTTCATTGGGATGCTTGTTTGGACAACAATTTTCCCTGAGCCTACCACATTAGTAACTTCCTTGGTTTTCATCATGTTCCTAAGCTTTCTATATCTGGTTGTTTTCTTCATGACTTCAGCTTTCAGTATTGAGTTAAACTTGGCTTTCTGCATCTTGCATAGGTTCTTATACTGGATTCCTGAAAATCACTTCCCAATCATCTTCTTGGGCAGGAGTGCTAATGGGGTTTACTTCTGTCTTTTCCTTTCTTTTTCCAAGTTAACACTTTGCTTGTTGCTTTTGCTGCTGAGGGTGTCTAAAAGGGTACCATCAATAATAATAAGAACTGGTTTGGACTGTACCAGGATTGGGTTGTAAGCAGCTAGACCCACCACCTCGTTATTATGGTCTGGTTTTGTCCTTCCCTTCATCCACTGTATCAGACATTGACTGATGATATGTGATTAGATGTTGAAGTTCAGAGCATTCAGCTGAGAATCGCAGTGCACGTTCCTCATCTAGTTTCAGCTCCTTCAATGGGTTATGAATCGGTGACATGCTCATAAGATTCATCTCATTCATGCTCGAGTTTTCCTCCTCCATCTGGTCTACCGCTTAAGGTTGTTGATTATCTAAGTAAAATCCGTTTGAAAAGGCTTCATTCGTTGCTCATGTGGAAAAACTTCTCCGCCAATGAATTGGCTTCTTGTTGTTGCTGATGGATCAAAAATTCCTGAAGAAACTAGTGCATTGATCATGTTATTCTCCTCCCACTGGCCCATATTAAAGTCCAGATCCATGTTACTGTGTGTGTCCACACCCAGATCCCCATAACCATCTAGACCGTGAAAACCATTGGGTAGGTGGCTATTTGGCAGGATGACAATAAGCATTGGCGACGGTCCTGGTGGTGGTGGTGAATGATGCCTTCCTCTTCCAAAATATGGTTAAAAAAACCTTTGATGAAAGTATCATCCACCTGGGTTGTGCCCCCCTGCCCCTAGGTTCGCTAGTTCAATGTAATTTTTCCGCGACAGGTCATTCTCTGTCTCCATAGAAAACAAAAATTCTTCTTGAACCTCATCATCCAGTAATAATAGGGATAGCAGTGGGTCGGGTTTTGGTGGAGCTCCTCCCCGCATCCACCCCAATGTGAAAGGTATGGATATAAATTTTGTGGGGGTGGGGCGGATATGGATATGAAAATTGATATTTGTCATGGGTAGTGGGTCGGGCATGAATATTAGTTCATGCCCACCCTACCCCCGTCCCACTATACCCACTATGTACATACTAATTTATTATATAATAAACTATTATTTATCCATAATGCACATGTTTTACTTATAATATTTTCATGCAAATAATTATTATTTTTTTATTTTAAAGTAAAATTTTGGGTGTTTTTGGAGATATAG
>JAULKJ010293076.1:0-12129 GCA_032355405.1 Rubia balearica | reverse complement strand
ATTACTCAATTTTACACAGAGTAGTTTTCAACCCCATGATCGATGTATGAACTTACATTGTCTATTCCCACATCTGACGATTCCATTTTCCAAATTCAAAAATGTACGATAAGATAGTGGTGGATATGGTGTCTCCACATACCATATAAGACCACCAATGGCGTCAATATGGCCATTAACATGGTCTAAGTGTTTGTTTTCTATTTAACTTCAGAATTTGAAAGCACTCTATACACTTTTTCAGCCTTTAGATTTGGAAAGGGACACATATAATTGTGATGCGTGATGGAGGTATCACTGAATCCTTATCGGTGAAATGTATGTTGGGGGTATTAAACATTCCACTCCATTTCATGAGGTATACTGTGTGTTTATTCATTTGTAAATGAACCTATGTATTGAACACTTGTGGCATTTTTGGTAGGGTGTGAACATATTGATGGATTGTGCAAGTATAATTTCAGCCAATCTGAAAACCTCGTAGGAGTGTGTTCAACTTGTTGAATATTTCATTGAGGTGTCATCTAACCATGGAAAACTATTCATACATTTGTTATCCTTTTAAATATTGCAAAAATGATGTTTATGTGGGGATAGTGGTATGCATGAACATTTAATATTACAAGGTTTCGAAGGATCGTATACAAGGTGGATTCACCCGAAGAAGTTTGGGATGCACATGATGATGGTGAGAATGACTGGGGTTTGGATATTATGGTTTAAAATGAGTGGTTGGATAATTTAACAAAGGATGTAGAAAGGGAGTTTGTGGGTAGAATGGAGGTTCTTACAAGCTATGTACAATTACAAGGAAACACCTTTATATGAGGGATCAAAACCTATTGTATTGAGAGCTACCCTTAGCGTAATGAATTTGAAACTTAAACATGGCCACTCTGACAAGGGAATGACAGAAACGATGTAGTTGATGAAGGATTTGGTCCCTGTTTCCAATCTTATGCCCACCTTTTTTACGCTGCTAAGATGATACTATGTCCCATAGAGATGGATTCAGAAATTATTCATACTTTCCCGAATGATTGTATGCTTTACCGAGAAAAAAATAATTAAGTTAGATATTGTTGCAAAGTATGTAATGAGCTACAGTACTAGTCAAAGACTGGAAATGTTTATGTAGGCAGTGAGGTTGTTACAAAGATGATCAAAAAAATGCCAGCCAAAGTTATACGGTACCTCTTAATAATTCCTAGGTTGAAATGGTTGTATGAAAACAAGGAAGATTTAAAGAAATTGACATGGCATGCAGACAGATTGAAACCCGCCAATGATGTTATCTGGAACATGATGATCAGTGAAAGAAGATTGATGACATGTACCCAGACTTTGGCAATGAACCATTCAACTTGCGTCTAGGGTTATCCACCGCCAGTGTGAACCCCTGTGGAAATTTGAGTAGAACTCACAGTTCGTGGCCCATCACGGTTGTGATTTACAATTTACCCTCTTGGTTAACAAGGAAATGAAAGTATGTTATGTTGTCATTGATGATTCAAGGGTCTAAACAACTAGTTAATGACATCAATGTATATCTTTCATCATTGGTAATGACCTGCCGAAGCTTTGCTACCAAAAGAACTGGACGTATGATGGTTACCATGGAGGCAACTTCAAAGTGAAAGAAATGTTTTTTGTGCCATTAATTATTTCCCGGTGTATGAAAATTTATCCGGATATTCAGTGAAAGATCACTACGCATGTCTTGTGTGTGAAACGAATACTAGTTTTACACATTTGGAGCATTGTAGGATAATTGTATATCTTAGTCACAGAAAGTTCTTACCAGTAAATCATATATGACATAGAGAAAAAAATTGGTTCAATGGGGAGATTGAGAAAGGCCCTCCTTCACAACTTGTTACGGAAGAGGATATTTATGAACAGATGAAATGTATTGAAAATGTCTTTTGTAAGAACTGGAGGAAAATTCTGAATTGAAGAAGATTTATGAAATGTTCCTTTTTCTACAAACTAACTTACTTGGAGCATATGGATGTGAGGCAATGTCTTGATGTGAAGCATAAAGAGAAGAACATTTGTGAAGGGTCGATTGGGACATTGGTAAACACACCTGGGCTAACGAAGGATGGTTTGAACTCACGACTTGACATGGAGAAAATGTGAATGAGGCATGATCTAATGTTGGTTGCCATGATCAATGTCAACCGATGAGAAGAAACGGTTATGTGAATTCTTGAAGGGTATTACAATTCCTTTTACGTACTCATCTAACATAAGCAAATGTTGTTTTTCTAGGAGTTGGAATTAGCATGGATGATTTCCATAGGTTCATGTAGGAGTTAAATGTTATCTCTATTTGGGGGAAACTCCTCAACCATGTTAGAGTCTCCATAAGCATGTTGTGATTTTTTTTTGAAGATTGTTTTCCGCAAGAGTATAAGCCATGAAAAATTGGATGAACTTGAAACCATGGTGATGGAGGTGTCGTGTCGAATGGATAGGTACTTTCCCCCTTTGTTTTTTGATATAATGGTGCACTTGAATTACAACTAGTTAGAGAAATCAATTATGAGGACCGTGTTTCTTTTATGGATGTATCCCATTGAGAGATACATGAAAATATTCAATTGTATTGTGAAAAATAAATATAGACCAGATGCTAGCATAGTCCAATAGTATGTGGCGGAAGAGACTATTCATATTTTTACTAGCTACTTGAATGATATTCAATCCAAAGGGGTTCCAAAATCGAGGCATGTGGGAAGGCCACAAGGGCAAGGTTTACGACACAAAAATTTACTTAGTCTGTCAGTGACCGACTTGAATATTATGCACTAGTGCATTCACCGTAACCATAATGAATTCTGACCATATGTGCACATCCACATGGATGAGATAAAGTCACTAAATAGCATATTAAATGACATGAGAGGTCTCTCATCTTAGTTAAAAGCCTTTGTTGGAAGTGAAACCACACGAAAAAAGTAAAGTGATTTTCTTGGTGACCATTAACTACTATCACCTCTATCGATGGTTTTGACATTAACAGATATACTTTTAGGACCAGGTAGCAGGATGTTAAAGTAGTATCTCTGAATAACGGAGTGATAAGTCGTAAAATGCTTGTGTTTTCTAAGGAATTTAACATATCTTTTGGGTCTGTTTTGTATTGTTAATTGCTAGATTTAGTTGAGTTGCATTTCGAAAGGGTTTAGATGACCGTTTGTGGTCTTCATATCTAAACCCCTCATTTTGTAGCTTATTTAGATCTAATGTATTCTTTGTCTTTACGAGTATCTAGATTCTATTTAGTGAGCTTATTTGAAAGCTCGTAAGCACTTCGAGTAGCTTAGTGAAGGCCATTCGCAAGAATGGTAGAAGATAGTTGAAGGCTGATAATGTATGGGACTGACGGCCCAGTTACAGGAAAGGAAATAAAAGAGGTCTTTCAGCCTAGGCACATAAGGGTTGACATGAGGGAGTTTGACGGATGCTGATGGGACAACTCCAGTCCCATCAGCCACCAAACCACATATAACTAGGAAAAGGGTGTGACACAAGATAAGATTTTTCTATCAGCTCACAATTCATTTAGATACGCTTCTACATGAAAACAATGACTAACTGGAGCTTCGGAACTACCCTGCGCCAACCTGCCTGACCTCAGTCTGCCTATCTTATAGGTTCAGGTGTATATTGGACTGGTGTGGATTATCGCTAAACATATTACAAGATTTGGCATCAACATTTGCACCGTCTGTGGGGATGGCATCAACATTCAGCATCCACGTAACTTGGAGAAAATAAAGGCATGGATACCGAAAAACTTGTACAACCAGGTGTCACTAGAAGACGTAACGCAAGGGGGCGAACCTACCCCGACACTAATGCCGACGGGGGAGAAATATCAAATTCGCACAACCAAAGAGGTTGTGAACAACTCAGAGGTCTTTCAAACAATAATGGCATCCCAAAAGGAAATGATGAGGAGGATGGAAGAAATAGAGAACATGCATCCCCGGTGGAGAGGACAAGACTTGCACCCAACAGAGCTCTTCCCAGAGTAAGACGGTGACTCCGAAGCACCCAGTAGAGGAGAGAGGGGGTCGCAGACAGTTTAGAGTTGGGCAAGGAGAGAGAAAAACATAGCCTCTTCTGAAAGAAAGGAACGAGCCAGAGCTGGAAAAACTGTGGCAGACCACGAGTAGAGAGAGGGGTATGTACCACTTCAGAGGGGTAAGGAACAGGTTGGGCAAAATTCACAGCCAAAAAAAGAGAAGGCTTGAGCAGGGAGGCTAGGGGCTCGCTGTTCACCAGGAGGATACAGCTACTTGCGATGGACCCAAAGCTAAAAATACTAATGAATCTGAGGCAGTATAATGGTGAGGCTGACCTGGAGGACCACTTGCACATTTTTTGCACCAATATGGACATTTTTTGCACCAACATGGCCATCTTGAAGATCAAGACAAGAACCTCTAGTCCGAGCCCCTCAGCCAATTGCGCAACCACGCCATAAGAAGTCGAGAATGATAACTCCATTTGTGGGTCACGTATATCTTAAGGTGACTTTGTGTGGGTCGCGCTCTAATTTTGGCCGAGAACAACCTCTATTCCGCGGCCCATGTACTTTTGCAAGGGGAGTACAGTGCGGGCTGTGTGCTATTACACAACCTGGGCCGATATGGTTTCTAGGATTTCCCTTTGTTTTTGGCTTTTCTAAGGCCTAGCACTAGTCTACTAGGGTTTAAGAGAGCCTTCATAATTTGTACTCCTTCCGTCCCATTCTTAATTGCTTATTTACTTTTTCACGGTCTCCAATAAGCATGTTTGACTGTAAATATCTCATGTTGCATATAACAATGTCGCATAAAAAACTAATATTTAGAAAACAGATGTTAAGACAAATATAACAATATTTCACATGATATACATGCATATGTATGTATATAACTTAAATATTATTTTATATTTATGGTCAAATTTTATAGAATTTGACTTTCAAATAGTAAATAAGCAATTTAGAGTAGATGGAGGGAGTAATTTCTAATTCCTAGATCTAAGAGTGGGTAGAGAGAGAAATAGACTAACCCTTCTCTTCTCATTTATTATTTCCTAATTTATGTCTATGACATTGAATCCAATGATTGTATTAGGCTCAATGTCTATGGAGTAGTGTAATTAATTAGGGATTTTTTTGTATTCATGACTAGGTGATGATTTTGTGAGATTCTAGATCTTCCTATCTTTTATATGTTCAAATATTCATGTTTGGCTTGTGCTTTATATATTTTTAAGAATGCATGCTATGTATATTATATGATGCTTCATATTTCATATGTGATATGTTATAGTGCTAGAATTGTTTACTTCCTTGAGAGTATCAGGTTAGGTGTATAGTAGGCTCGTGAGCATTGGCGGAACCAGAAAAAAATTTCATGGGAGGCTGCGTCCGGCGTGCAGAGGCGGCGAGACGAGGCAGCTTCCGGCGGCGCCGCGGCGGAGACCTGGCGGATGGATGACGGGCTCGCCTCTGCCTCTCCGCCTTGAGTTTTGGACGATGGTGTCCCAAAATAAAATGGAAGGTTTGGACGTTGGCGGATGGATTGGGTTCAGTTTTGGCCCAATCCATTTCTTTTTTTCCTTTTTACAAATGAAACGATGTCGTTTCACTAACGTGAAAATGACGTCGTTTTATGACTTCACCATAAAAAAAAAAAAAGGCCGCGACGCGGCCTTCTTCTCCTAGCAGTCGCCAGAGACGCGCTCGCAGGGGCAGAACGACTCCTACTACCTCAGACCGGCGCTCTAGGTAGGGCTGGAGCCACCCCTAGCGTACCACTGGTTCCGCCACTGCTCGTGAGTACCGAGTGTATTCATGTTTGATCGAGAGTACCGTTCCAATTATTATAGCCTAACTTGATTGGACCATCGTGTGATAATTTTCACGTTAGGGAGGATGTTACCCCTAACGGGGGTGCAAGAAATCCCCGTTGTACCCCGATAGATTTAAGCATGATAGTTTGTAGCAACTAAGATTTTTGTGTAGCAACCATCGTCATTTGAACCCTAGATTCATTGTGAGATTCCGATCTTTTTACCTCTATAGGCCTAGGGAAAAGCATCCATCGTAGAGTGCCTGGATGCATTTTTCTTACTATCATACCTAACGGTTGAAACACCCGCAAGGTGACTACTTAGGCACTTGATCCTTTAAGCCGGGGTGCATTAGTATTGGGAGTGAGTTTTACGGGGAATGAGGAGTGCTGCTAGGATTCTTTGTCCATTGACGCACTTTCCCTAATTACTGAGGCAGTGGTGATAGCCTATTAGATGCTGATGAACCCGATGTAGTTTGCATTGCAGTACTTAGGCTGGGTCTTCTATTTTTTTTATGGGAACCTCCTTCTTCTCTAGAATGGCGGTGATGATGTTTCCGTAAGGGAGTGTCTGCTCTTCGGGGTAAGGGCAACTTAGTGCATCTCCCGAAAGATAGTGTACCCGGGGTTGACTACCTTCTTCTCTACAAGGTGGTAGTACATGATGGCCCCGTTGATCGTGCACACTGACGGAGGTCTGTTTGGGATCAGTATTTGTACAATTATATTGTATATCATCCTCTCTTAAAGATCGAGGACATCAATTTTGATGTGCCTCGGATGGATGAGCTCATTTCCCACTTCAATTCTGAAGTACTTCTCCACCATTCAGATAGGGTCAAGTTCCCCAAATGGGTCATTCTCGCAACCCCGTGGATGCCAAATATCCCGGTGGTGTAATTGTAGATGGTAAATATCCTGCTGATCATCCCCACTGATTGTGCACCCAATTACCGCATTGATGAACTTCATCGTCATGTACAAGTCCATCTCGTTCCTTCTTGTTCTGTACAGGTTCATTTTGAGCTGAGTTAAATTGGCGTAAAACTCCTTAACCTCCATGTTATACGTAGGTTTGTCCAAGCATATCAAACCCTCAATTCCATACAGTTTAAAGGGTTTGATGAAGACATCGAGGTTTCGCTCCACATCCTCGGCCTTTATCACTCTCACCTCATTTATCCTTCGGCCCCGTGTCATTTTAAAATGATTCTCTGCTTCCTCATCGTTGAAGCGTATCTTGTCCCATGTTGGCGATAGAGTGGCAGCTGTGGTCTTTGCCTTTTTGGAGCATGAGGGATCCGTGCCTGTGGTATTTCCCCTGGACTTCCTAGCTGTCTACTTCATCTGAGAGACAAGGGAATGTATGGTTTGTGCAATAACCAAGTAATTAAAGCTAGTTATTTTTTGGCAGATTTCACATGCATGTTGCAGACACTTTGGCTAGACTGATGTACACAGTGTGAAATTGCAAATTCATGTGTATGAATGTGTGACGTTGAACGGCTGGTTGACATTGCCAAAATCGTAACTCGTACGCGAATGGTCCTTAAACACCTATAATCGCAACTAACATCAACAACAAAACAAAACAGGTACTATACAAATAATGAGTACCAAATATCAGTGCCACAACAATTCCCTAAACCATAGCCCTAGCCATGAACTTGTATATAAAGCCCAAATGATAATGGATAAAAACCTAATCACACAAAGAAATCCAACAACTCATTCAATGTAAATGTTAAAAACCATGAAATGGGCAACAACATAAGTCCCTCAAAGCAGCAAAAGCATCATCACATTTGTTCAAAGTCCTTACCTTATATATTTTTCTTTGCTCTTCACTCGTTGACGAAATCGTCCAATGAAGTATCTTGAACCGAAATAAGTTTTGGTTTTGGGGCTACAAAGATTTGAGAAGGCTGTTTGGGGTTGGGATTTGACAGTTTTTCGAACATTTTTCTTCAATATGGAGGTTTTGGTGCGACGTCGAGTAGATTGGGAATGTGAGTGGGTTGGGGTGGGCTATTTATATACCCATCGTGAAATGCAATCGTTTAAATCAATAAAGCCATGTTACAAACACCGTAACATAGAAAGACATAAATAGAAAAGTATGTGCGATGTCGCTCTTAGTATACTTTGGGCCACGTAACTCAGTAGGGCCCAAATATTACATATTTTTGCCTAGATCAGAGCGAATCGAATTGATATTAGCCAAATTTTCCAACCTAATTGGCATAACCGAGGGACGACTAATGCACTAGCGAAGTCGCATGTAATGATGATTGGGAAAATTAGATAAGTGGCCCAAACAAAAAATATCTACGAGCCTGGTCACTGATGGACTGACAACACTTATACCCGATGTCACATTTTATGTTGTCTTTACCAAAAACATTTCGACATTGTAGCGACGTCGCAGAGTGGATTGTGGACAGACTAGCCCAAAGAAATGAATTGAAGCTTAAACAATTTTATTACCAAATTTATTAATATGAGAATATTTTTCAGTATTAAAATAAACAATAATCATTTTGGTATCGAAAAAAATTGGATCTAGCTACCTATGGTCTTGAAAAGCCCTTATTGGTGTATAAGAAGGTTGATAATCCATCTATTTATAATGTAAACCCTATGTAATAGTTATATCAGGTTTATTTTTGCCTTGAATGACATTGGCTATGTCCAGCCTTCAACATTCTTAACCGTCGAACGGATACCTACAAACCATCAGTCGTGTAATAAAGTTGACACTATCTGTGGGTTCTTAAAAAGAACCTAACTAATTCTTAGAGCCAGTATCTTTTGGCCTCGAATTACAACCGATGTACATGGCATTGGACTAAATTGTACCACCCGTACTCATTGGGTTACCTCTTCGTGGGCATAATTAGAAAATACTAGGTAAATGTTGTAAGTAATATCTTGTGCCATCAAATGTAATTGGCTATGACTGAACTTCAAACATCTTAACCATCAAAATGGGAATCGTGAAATAGGCACTTGTGTAATAAGGTAGAATATATCTCTAGGATTATAATGAAAACCGAATGTAATTGTTATAATAGTATCTATTTTGGTCACGAATGAGATCAACTATTTTCACATTAAACAAGATGAAATTCTATGATTGGTAATGTTTGAACACTTTCAGTACTAGGTAGTGTCAATCTATGATCTTCGTCGATTATGGGAAATGTCATTTTTGCCTACAGTGTTATCAGAGAATTTCCGGTTAGTATCAATCGTCAAATCTTTTAACCCAATTTCATTATCCAAAGTCTTGATTACTTAAGGAATACTACTCACTATACTCGTGACTGTTTCTTTCGCTAAAAAAAGTTTCTTCAAGTTGAAGTTGATTAAGTTGTACCTTTGCTCTATTATGTCGCAAGATAGAATGAGCGGACTAGCTACATTTTCGAGTGATTTCGTTAAAGAGCTTATTTGTAAAAGGTTGATTGATGACTTTGCTTCTAAGGAAGCATCTAGATTTGTATTAAAGAAGTAAAAATGGTAATGTTCGTACCTTGACAATGTATTAAGGTTCACAATGATTTTACTTATTATGGAAACCCTCTATAACCAATAGAACATATATTTTTCTGGCCACTAAAGCGATTAAGGAATACCTATCAAAATCCTAGAATGCACATTATATCCCATTGAACCCATGTCATTATCGTGATCACGTAATACATCATACAACCCGATAATGGGTCGACACCTCGGCAACATCGGACATTCATATGATAGGGGCATGTTGGGCCAATTTTTACCAAATAATAAACCTAAAAAAACTTAAGACCGTCATGTCACATGTGCAATCCGATATCGCATATTTGGTGGGAAAATATACTAATGCACCACACTTAGGAAGAAAAACACCAAAAAAACCATAGAAGAAGGATATTTTGGCAAAAATGCCCCCACCCAACCAAAAAAAATAACGCAAATTTCTTCATCACTATTTCCTTCCTTCTCTAACAAATCAACCAACAAAAACACCCAAATCCTCCACCACCATAGAAGCCAATTGGAAAAACAAGGGGAAAATGAAGATGTTTTCAGGGAAAGGGATTCCATGAATCCCAATTGTGGTAAGGATCCATCTTCTAACTTGATTGAGTGTTGAATTTTTGTACGGTTTTCCACTTAAACGTTAGGGTTTAATGAGTGAGTGTTGATTATTTATAACCCCTGAATTTAATGAATGTTGATTATTGCTTTGTGATAGATATTTCATCTATTTCCTTTATAGATTGTGGACTGTACATATATGATTGTATGGTTACATTAAGGATCTAATTTTTCCAAGTATTTTGTGTGTACCACACGTGGCAGCTTACCAATGGTGGTTGTTTGATATGGAAAGCTTTCATTTTCATCATTTTCTTGTTGCAAACATGAACTTCATGACCCATGTATTTCATAGTTTGAACCAAATGCAGGACATGTTTGTAGTGGTGTGGTACCTAGATATTAGGTTTATGTTGTTTGTGATTGTTAGTGATATAAAGTTGTAAAAGTCCAAATTTTGCCTAAAAATGAGTACACAATGGTGAATATGCAATGTTGCACCAACATTGTTCTCAGTTTATAGGTCGCCAGGATCGATTAGTGGGCGACATCGTTTATAAAATCAGTTTGGGCATGGGATTGGACCGACATTGCATGCGATATTGGATATGTGTCATTGGAAAAGTATGATTTAGGATGTTCATTGCCCAGTAAAGATGTAACATGAACATTGCACCTTATTACGAGAGGTTGGTCAACTCTTCTTACTGTGTTATTCTTGTTTGTATTCTTTTAAGGATTACGGGATAGTAATGAATTAATGGTAAATTATTTTAGCAAAGACTGGACGGTGGCCATTATCATATGACAAATGTATTTTTGAAAAATGGTGGCAAACATTGCATGCGCTTTATGAAGGAGTGGTCTCGCAAGTGAAGGAAAGTCTATTTGATCTACAAAAGGTATCACGACCATGACCAACCTTTTTATTCATTATAATATTACTCCAAGTGTTAGTCTTTTCCTGAAGACAAAACCATACCCCATCAAGCTTTTGGAGAATGTACGTGACAGTTGGTCTTTATTCATTATTATATTACTCCAAGTGTTAGTCTTTTCCTGAAGACAAAAAATCATACCCCATCAAGCTTTTGGAGGATGTACGTGACAGTTGGGCCTCTTTATGATTTTAAATCATTTGAAGCATTTACTTAATCCATCCATGATAAGACAAACTAGGACTAAGATGATTATTTTGTGCAAGCACCATTCTCTAAAATTTCCATTGATTATTTCCAAATTGGATTCTTTGCCACCTTGATATAGATCACTAGCTAGCTGTGGAGTATCAATGGTATAGTTAATTTTGTGAGAGGTTTGTAAGCATACTTTGTGTATTGAAGATGTAGTTTTTATCCTTCTAGTCTGTATGCATTATGCATGGTGTATTTACATGTCATTTAAAGGGTGTTCGACAACGGTTATACATTTAAGTAGCTTTCTATTCCTGTCATTCATATAATAGCCAACGTGTTGACATGATGAACTATAAGAGACATTGCCAAATGTTCGCAAGGGTGAACCAATGGTACCACAAACAGAGCGATGTCGCATAAACAAAAAGATTTTGTGGAAAAGATCACATCGCAATGTGCGACATCGCAAAGTCTTCGAAGCGCACTAAATATTTACCCTGGTTGCAACATTACGTGCGACCTCGTTCCATTAAAACAATGCCATTTTCATGAAATGCCACATTATCTTTTCATGTCCATCGACGACAACAGTGTCGGCTTTATCGATGTCGGTCACCACAAACGGCTACATCGGTTACCTTCATGAACAATGTCGAACCTTTTTATAGCGACATCAATAGCCACGAAATGGTAAAATATTTGTGATGTTGGCCACCCATGCAGATTACCTGATGTTTCTCGTTCGCCAGTGGTATCGCCGGATAATGACTATTTACCTTGGTTGTTTTGAGCCAAAACGAGGTAAAGAATAGTTTTTATCTTAGTTTTAAAATGAGGTCAAAAGTACACTTTTTACTACGGCCACATTTACCTTGATTTTTCAAGGGCTGAAAACCAAGGTAAAAACCCCTACACAATCGAGTTAAAAGGTTTTGTTTCTTGTAGTGTTCTTACGAGCATCTACATCCTATTTTATGAGCTTATTTGTAGATCGCTCATAAGCACTTCCGAGCAGCTTAGTGAAGGTCATCCGCAATAATGGTTGAAGA
>JAULKJ010293068.1:0-12130 GCA_032355405.1 Rubia balearica | reverse complement strand
GTACTCAATGCTAAATACTATAAGGTAGCTTGTGAAAAGTCTGGGATCGTCCACAGAGATACTAAAATTGAAAAGTTAGCTTGACACAACCTACAATCGGGCATTACTTTGATTGTGTGTAAGGAATAAGTAATACTTTATACGTGTAATTGGCATGCAAGCAATGAGATTTAAACTATGATTAACTTGTCTTGGGGGTATTTGCATACTATGACTGATTAATTTTTTTATCCTAAATTCTATCACATATAACCATATAAACCTATTCTCATGCCTTTCACATAGTGTGAAGATGACCGGGAATTCCCAATGTCTATCACACAAAGGTTCATCTCCTTTCAAGAGCCATCTCACTGCTTCCACAATTAGTGATGTGCTTCGATCTTTTGATACAAAAATTAATCTATGTCATCTCACTCCCAATGCTAATGCTCCCCATCTTAAAGGATCATATTCTTGCGTAGGTAGCAACCGTTAGATACTAGAATAAGGACCCTACGTCATGGACACTGCACTATGGACACCAACCCTAGGCCTAGAGAGGTAAATGAATTGGCATCTTGTGATGAATTTAGTGTTACCAAGACCCTAGTTGCTACAAACAATAATGCCTACCTATCAGGGTAGGCCATGGGTTTCCCCTTGTTAGGATTTTTAAAACGGCAACCCCAGGTCCATCGCTCCTAGAATGCAATCACTCACACAACAAGACAATTAAAGTTAACGTTTTTTTTGGGTTGGCACTATGCAAGGCAACGTGATTGCACTCATCTCCCGGTGTCTCGAGCCTACGAGGTTTTTAGTCTAAAAATCCCAAGCTAGTATTAAATAGCCTAGCACGATATTATACTATGTATGGAATTATGGATGCATTGTAATGCATAACATGGCATAAATTATTCATGAATGAGAAATACAAATCATACAAAAATATTCATATGAATAGAAAATAGGAAAATCTAAAATCTCACAAAATCATAATCAAGTAATGAATACAAATACTACCCCAATATAATAACTACTCTAGAGACATTAAATCCAAAGCAATCATTGGATTTAATGCCATAAGGCTAGAAGTAGAGAAATAAAGGAAGAGAAGAGAGAGTTCCCACTGTTCCTACGTACTACAATAATAGAACTAAACTTCATACTTATCACTTCTTGTTAAACCCTAGAAGACTTATGCAAGTATATATAGTAGATGAGTTTTGGGCCTTAGAAGGCACAAAAAAGGGAGAAAACTCTAGCAGGCACGCATGCACGCTAGTACACTTCAAGCAGTATTACACCTGTCGCCCAACACGGCCAGTGCAAAGGAGCACAAAGTGTGGACTGGAGGGGCATTCAAAGCCTTTCTCATGGCACGAGCTGTGCTAAAGTGCACAGCCCGTCATCTGGAGGATCGTTCCTTGGCTTTTGGTGGCACGCCATGTGCCAAAGTGCATAACTCGTTGTCTGGAGTGTCGTTCCTTCGGCTTCTGATGGTCCTTGTAATTTTTTTATTTCCATGAGTACGGGCTGTGCTAGTTTGCATGGCGCTCATCCTTGGCCTCGTTCTATCGGCACGAGCTATGTCATGGGCAGTACCAAGCTACACGGCTGTATCATTCTTCAACTTTTTCAAAACTTGCTCCTTTCTTTTCCGCATCTATCTACTACTACGTTTTGACTTGTGGTCTTCTACAATCTACTACCATTATTGCAAATGGTCCTCTAAAAGGAGTTCGAAGTGCTTACGAGTAATCTACAAATAAATCTCACAAAAAGGATCTAGATACTCGTAAGGGCCAAAAACATTAGATCTAAAGTAGGCTACAAAAGGAAAGATTTAGATATGACAACCGAAAATGGTCATCTAAACCCCTTACGATGTAAACCTACCTAAATATAGCAATCTACTAACCAAAGACAATAAAAGAGAGTTTCAATGCTTTGGAAACTACATGCATTTGACGTCTCATCATCAGTTCTTGAAGTATGCACGGTTATAAATGAGAACATTTAAAAATTTATGCTTACATGATTTTCACCTTAAGAAAATTCACTAGTAGAGCAGTATTTTAGCTATTTTGTTTTAGTTAAAAGGAATAAATTTCAGATCCGGATTTATTTTATTGAAGTAACTATATAGTTAAGCTAAAAATATGCATGGATTTTGACTGTGCATTATGTAATGTATACAAATATTTTTTTAAATATAACCTGATTGGTTGATAAATAATATATTAATAATATTATTGAAAAATAAAATTTAAAAATAAGAATTTTTACAACTTGTATATTATATTTTAGGGCAAACGATTTTTGTGGCCACAAATTATTTTGATCATTCCACTTCACCCTTTGGATTTTTTCAACCACTTTTGATCATGGAACTCTCAAAACAGAAGAGTCGATGTCATTTCATCAAGTCAATCTGTTAAAAATTACCCTCATCATGTCACATGCCATTTGCGTGACAAAGTAAGGTTTTGTCACTGATAAATTGTCTTTTTATGAGTTTTAGCATGTGTTCCTTGTGTGCCAAAAGATGTATTGGTTGTTAGGCATGTTGTGTTACTCCCTCCATTCCAACCCTTTCGGTAGAAAGAGAAAGAGCTTGTTTTAATTTTAGCCACATAAAATGTCTAAAATACCCTCACAACTAGCCATCTTCAACCTGCAACTGTGCTCCTTTAACTTGCAACCTGCAACATCAACCTCTTTGTTGCCGAACAACGATGAAACTCACCGGGGAAGATTCAAACCCAAGCACGCCACCAAACTCCTCATCGAAGACCAAATTGAAGACCCCAAAATTCCTAATCGAAGACCAAATTGTGCATCTTCTGCACCGTAGTGTGGACAACAAGAGAAGGCTGACGAAGAGCATGACGAAGTCGTAGTTCATCTGGAAAATACTAGGTTGACCTTGATCAGTGAGAGCATGTAGAGGTCTTCCTTGACGCTCTTCCTCATTCCACCGGTGTCGGACATCATCAAAATTGTGTTATAATTCATCGAATAGGATTGGGGATTTTGGTATCGGGATATGGGAAGAAGTGATGTGATACAGAAGAAGAAGAAGAGAAGGAGGAAGAATTATAATGAGGCCGTGTTTGGGAAGTGAGGGTTTGGGGATGGAAGAAGATGAGTTTGGGTGGATGGTGTAGAAAGAGGGGGTTTTTTAATGTAAAACTTTAGTTTTTCAAGGATAAGAATGTATTTAGATATGTTAATTTTTTTTAAAAAAAATATTGCATATTTGTTTGGGATAGAAGAGAAAAGAAATTAAGTGTGGAGATTCAGATGAGATGGAGGGAGTACATGATCCGGTGGATAGTAAAGAGGACAAATTTTCATCGGTTGAATGTCGTTTGTGGTTATCAAATTGGTGCTTAATTTTATACATGTAGTGCTCTTTATCAAAAACTTCTATTATGATTGTTAATAATAGTTTGCACTATCAAAGTTTTGGGCTGAGTTAGATTTTTGAAACACTGGTAAATCATAGTTTTTTGTATTGTATAACTATGATTCCTATTTATGAACTCCCTTCTTCCCACAATGATCATCCTAACTTCCTTGTAGGGACATTCCACAAATATCTTCTTATATCTATTCCTGCCATTTTTAGTATAAAAATTATATCTAAAATACCAAAATTACACTTAATTTTACCCAAAGTTCTTTGACTTTAGTGGACAATTACCTACGTGCTGATGTACTAAGTAAAAAATCTAGCCATTACCCATGTGCAATAGCAGCATCTATGTCACCACACCTTAAAATTTGTGTCATTTTGCTTTCGAAAGATCATTATGGGAGGGAAGAAGTAATATGTAGTCGTATATTATTGTAACTGTGTTTGTTTGTTGTGTTGGTAGTAATTTTTCAATACAGTTGTGGTTGCTTTGATTATTGCAGTTGTGTTTAATACAATTATGATTTTTGATGTAAGCTAGAAAAGTGTAAAAATATTCATGATCCGACCCTCAATTTCTAAATAAGTGTCAATCTAATCAAGTCATTCTTGTTGTGGGGCCTACTTCGGGGGGTTAAAACCATCCCATTTAAAAAAATAGAATTGGGGTAATTTCATAATTTTTGGCCTAGTCAATGCCGAAATTGGACCAGTCATCCGGTATTTGGTTAAAAGGTTATAAATATATCATTCAATGACAACATGAGTTTGTATCAACACTAAATAAGAATTCGGAGTTGTATCTGCACTTTTCAAATCACTAAGGGTTTACTTTGAAGTTTTTTCCAACTGAATTTAGAAAGTAAAAGAAAGAATAAATTGATGAAATCGAAGGGAAGTTTTCAAAACGAAACAACGTGTTAATGTAAAAGAAACAATAAAAATATAAAATATTCTAAATACAGTAAAGTGAAGGAAGTAAAAATTAATTTTCAAAATTTAAATGCACATGAAAATCACATTAAATTTTAAAAAAAATTAAAAACATGTAATTCACTTGCAGTGCAGTATTTTAGTTTATTTTTGTTTTGGCTAAAATGAATAAGTTTCAGACCATGTTTTATTTTTTGAGGTATCTAATCACACAATATCCGGACCTTGACCGTGCATTACAATATGCAAAAAATAATAATTTAAAACTATAATCGGATTAGATACTAAATAAATATTAAATGAATGGATGAAATTGAAAAAAGTTTTGAAAAAGATAAATTTGTTATTAAAAATATTAAAATGAATGAAGTATGTGAATTAATCTTCAAAACTAAAATACGCTTGAAAAATTGAAGAGAAATTAAAGAAATATAGGGTATGTACCACTAATCTTTTGGTACACACCCAAATCGCAGAAAACACACCAAACATAAATTTTTATAAAAAACCTATCCTAAGATACGTTAGCCAAAGTGTACTAAACGAACTGAACACAAATTTCCAAGAAAAAAAACTTGGATCGTATACTTTGGTGCTACCCGTGCTGCACACAGTGTAGGGTTTCTGAGTTGCAAACGCTGGCGGATGGAGATAAACCGTAGTCTTTTGTTCTGAGTGATGATATGAGTGAGAAAACTATGAGCGAGACTGAGAGCCAAATGGTGAAGAAGAAAAATGCTTAGGCAGAAGACACATTGAAGGGAGCTTAAGTGGGACACCTAGTGGTAATCGCTCATCTTACTAGTTCTTGTGTTCATTTATCATGTCATTTGAGATTATTATAACCCCCGCCGTCTTTCATTTTTCCAAGTTCCTATCACTTGAAACACCATGGTAGTGGAGCTTATTTCAGCTGTGGTGGGCTTAAAATGGTGGTATAGGGGTGGCAAAATATACCCATAACCCGCGGGTCAAGCGGGTTGTCTATTGATAAACCCGGGTGGGTATGGGTTAAATAAGTAATGGGTTAAATGAGTAATGGGTCAAATGGGTAGTTAAAAAATATAGGTTGTGGGGGTTGGGTTTGTGGGTTGACAGCGGGTTTACCCATACGGGTTAAAACCCGCGGTTTTACCCATATGGGTTGGGATATAAACCCATATAAACCCGCAGGTTTACCTATATAGGTTGGTACATAAACCCATATGGGTCAATATATGGGTTGAAACCCGTGGGTTTTACCAATATGGGTTGGTACATAAACCCATAAGGGTTCATATGTGAGTTGAAATCTGCGGGTTTACCCATTTTTGATCCACGAGTTAAATGATATTCAACCCGCGGGTTGAGTGGGTCTCAACCCGACCCATTTTGACCAGACCCATTTTTGACCCATTATAAAATGGGTTGAAATGAGTCATACCCATATTTTTTATATACCTATTTTAACCAACCCATATTTGACCCGTCCGCCCATTTGCCACCCCTATGGTGGTAGGTGGTGGTGGAGGTACTCAAGCTAGACGCAAGAGGGTTCTGGTCAAAGATGGAGATACAGTTCGACCAGTTGGTATGGTTTTCCTTCTAGTAAACTTGTTTATTTTTTATTCTTACATGTGGTCTAATCATACTTTGGGCTCTCCATCACGAGGGAGACACGGGCTCTTTTTGATAGAGTTGTGCTTATAAGCAAAACTGGCTTCTTTTGAAAGCAGGGAAATACCAGCTTCTGCTTCCCCCCAAATAACTTCCGCTTTTGAAATAATCTGGTTTTTAACACTTTACCAAACACTAAAAAGCGTTTTAAGCATAACAGCTTAAAAGCTTTGTCAAACAAAGCCATGAGAGTCCCATAGTATCTATGGTAAACCACACGAACGACTTGATCTTAAGGTAACTACTTTGATTTAAGACTAAATAAATATATAGTACTCACAAACATTTCAAGTATAATTTTCATATCCATACCCGCCCACCCCCTTCAAAACTACCGTCATACTCTCCCTATAAGGGCACAGACGGGACATAACTCCACCAAAACCTGATCCACTACCATCCCTATCTCTACCGCATACCACCACCTGTCGCCTTGTCGCCTCATTGGTTCACGCCACGTTTCAAATCGAAGGTTTCTAATCCATGAATTACGCTGCTTTTGTAAGTCAAAGGGATGGGCCTGGAGGGATACAGAGTGCGACTCACATTTTTCTGGGCATTTCTTGTGTATGTCGAAGGGCTCGGCCTCGACGGATACTGATCACTTTCACGGTGCCATAATGACGAGAAGATTACAACATTCTTCAGGAGGTCCACACTGCCGGAAAAGAGGAGAAGATTACAAAATTGTTTAGGAGATGTGTAGTCGATATGTTGATTGTGTTTCGCTGGAAGGCTAACGATATTGGTTCCAATTTTTTCCATCGGCTTTTATTTAGATCCTCCAATATAAGTTCCAATTTCAGAAATAAATTCGGATCGCAATTATAGACGGTGTAAAGGCAGAGCCATAGAAGGCACATGAAAATTGCCTTTTCTGGTACGGTAGAACCACCTTTAATCACCTCTTCTATCACTAGTGATTATGAACAAATATTCTAAATATAAGATCTAGTTTATATATTTGCTAATCGTAAGTTCTATCACTACCCCGAAGAAAATGAAAGTCTAAACAAAGCACTTTGGATAATTAAAAAATTTATAAATATATATATGTACAAATATTTGATAGTTTTAAGTCCTGCATACAGTGAGAGCTTGAGCTTAGCTTTTTTAAATGATCAACAAACATTCTAAACATGTTGACTAATGTTTCTATGTCCAAGCCTATCATTATCTTGCATAAATTTATTCTAATTACAAATTTTTAAAACATAGAATAAAAGTATAACCTTACTACTTTACATCAGGAGTTTATTTATTAAAATTATGATATAATAATATAAATTTGGAATAAACCCAAAAATGATCCTGAGTTTTTCTAGAAGTCTCGAAACAACCCCGAGTTATTCGAAAATGCTCAAGAAACCCTAAGTACCCATTAAACGTTGTCATTATGCCTAGCTGAACCAACACCGGCGTTGTCTGAGTAAATTTCAGCATTGACCACCCAGAAATGACCAAAACACACCTACTTCATTTTCAAAAAAAAAACTTGATGATTTTACTCTCATGAAGTCTACCTTAAAGTCAAAACCTTATAAGAATCCAAGGGTTATATCTGCATTTTATTTTGATTTCTAGGGTTATATCAGCAATTTAAAAAAAAAATTGGGGTTGGATCCAAAATTTTTAAACACTATCCAAAATCACACAAAAAACAAAACGTATCTATCAACTATCAGAAAAACACCCACTTATCATTGAGAATTAACTCTAATTTGTATTGATTTATAAACTGTTACATTTATAAAAGAGATGAATAAGTTACTGAATACGCAACTGAACAGTCTGAATCGTTATCCTTTAATGTGCAAAAAAAAAAACTATGACAAATTCTATAAAAAAAAAACTTAGGAAACGATACCCAAAACAAGTAGCTTGATTGCACGCTGGCTGGATGACACAAGATGGATGGATACAAGCATCAATCCAATTCAAAAACACACACAAGAAACATAAACGAATTATAAACTTTTTGACCGAATGATTCCACTGAAGACATAATCGCCAGTCAATTCGGTTCCTGTTGACCAACCTTCACTTTTCTTATCACATCTCCACCTCTGCCTCTGAAACCCATAGACCTCATAAACATGGAAGCACTAGTCTGCGGCTCCATCGAATGGCCCAAAATTTTTTACAAAATTGGCGGTGGCCCCGGGTTCAGCTGGAGGAAACTTGGCAATGGAGCCAGAAAGGGGCAATGGCTTTGGTTTTCCATTTTCATTTTTTTTGGTTTCCACGGATTATTTTTTTTATTGACGTCGGTGGTCTTCCAGTGGAACCTTGGCATCAGTTGCGTCGGTGGTGAGTTTGGAGAACAAGAAATGGGGAAGATGAAGAAGAATGAAACAGGGAGATGGATTTAGGGTTTAGAGATTTGGAAGGTCAAAATGGAAATTTTATATTTTACTTATTTTTAGTTTTTAATTAAGAGGGTATTTCGGTCATTACCAGTGATTCTGGCGAAGACTGACGTGTGCAAGGTCATTTTGGCTTCTTCAAAGAACTAGGTTTTGTTTCTACAATTTAAAAAAACATAATTTTATTTTCACATATTTCAGTAAATATTTATCTGAAAAAATAGATTTATTTGAATATAATTAAATTATGATCTAATAAGTTAATAAAAGATTAAAAACAAATGTGAAAATATTTTCTAGAGCACCAAACTAAAACATGAAAGAAAACTGAAGATATAAATTTAAAAATCAATCAATTGTCTAAATGAAAATGGGACTCATATATATTTAAATGAAACTGGGACTCATATTTATACAGTAATTACAATTAAATTATTGTAATACACAATGTTACATAAAATAATGCACATTCTCGTACTTTGAAATGCACAAAATATCTCAAGAATACAGTGCTTATGATAATCCATTATACCACATAATTTACCTCAGATAAGATCTTGAGGCACTTGGGTGATCTGGGACTGTTCTGCTTCCTGAGCCACCACCTTTAAGAATAATAGCCCTAAAATTTCACCGCACAACCCATGCACGGTTGGATCATATAAAATAGACAACAAAATATATTTTTATCTCTCAAAATATATTTTTTCTACCTAATGTTATTTTATTTTCCACTGACAGCTTCTCATCATCATGGTTCCACAAACTGGGGCTATATCACTAATTCACTGTGCAGACATCCTTACATAGACACAATCAATCTTCGAAATTAAAATGTGCATGAAAATTGCACGAAACAAACAAAAAAACTGTAAAAAGAAAAACTTGGTCTTTATCACTAATTCACACCCAAATAGCACGAACCGAGCAGAAAATTTTATAAGAAATTAATCCTGAGATATGTTAGCCAAAGCTTACGAAATGAACAGGAGAAATAGTTATTGTAATATTCATTAGGCTGATCATTAAGGTGTATGTTCCTAACAGAAGGAATGTTGGATGATGCAGGAAGAAGGAGACCATTTTGATGGAACAATGGAGCTTTAGCTCCATCACTTGCAAGATTAAGATCAAAGCCCAGGTTTGCACCAACTGATGATTCACCAGAAGGCATTACATTACATAACTATTACTCAGCATTCATTAGAAAACAAAAATTGATAAAGACATCCATGGTTCATTATTATTTCACCTAATTACATGATCTGGACTCAACAATAGTTTCTTCTTCATCTTTATGGGAGAATGGCACTGAAATGGCACTGCACAACCCGGACACTGTATATCACGCTAAATCTTCTAAAATAAATGCCAAAACAACCCCGCGCTCCACATTTTTTTCTCTAAAATATGTTTTAAGGTTTTTAAATTTTTTGAAAAATAACCAGTCCGTGCTCGAAGTATGCATGGTTATAAACGAAAACTTTTAAAATATTATGCTTACATGCTTTTCTTCTTAAGAAGATTCACTGGCACTGCTGTATTTTAGTTATTTTGTTCATTAAAAGGAATACATTTCAGATCATGTTATATGAGGTAACTATACATGAGTTAAGCTCATACTATGCACGGATTGTGACCGTGCATTAAAATATGTAAACAAATATTTTAAAATGTAACCCGATTGTTTGATAAATAATGTTAACGTACAGTGTTATTGAAAATAAAATTAATATTTTTTCCAATTTGTTTATTATATTTTAGGGTAAACGATTTGTGTTGCTATCAAACTATATATTTTGATTATTCCACTTTGAACCTTGATTTTTCTGACCACTATTGGTCATCGAACTTTAAAAATAGAAGAGTTATGCCATCATACTTTCAAAAAGCATTCCCTGCTAGTGAAGTTTCTTGACATGAATATCATGTAAGCATAATTATATTACCGTGCATATTTTGAGTACTAGGTAGTTATTTTTCAAAAAAAAAAACCTAAGTAGTAATAAGCAGTTAGTCTTCAAGTCTTCAACCTTCTCATGACGGTGACTATAGCGAAGCGACCTATGGGCAGACAAAACGTCATGATCGCAAAGATGGAGAACCAGAACCACCTTCATTTTACCTTCTCCAAGCATCGCGTCGGTCTCTTCAAGAAGGCCCATGAGCTGAGCACTGTGTTTTTTTGTAGTGGCGGCGTTGATGTGGCCCCGGTAGTCTTCTCGCTGGCGGGGAAGGTGTTCTTGCATTTAGAGCACATGATAAACAGGTTTAAGAATGGCGGGGGAGGGGAAACACCAGATTTCGTCGGTGAACACTATTTTCAATCCCTATTTTAGTTCATGCAATTCCAAAAAAATGAAAAAGAATAATTATGCCCATGATAGTATTTTGTGACAAATGTAGGAGCCCAATCATAGTTTTCTTATCTTCAAAAAAACCCCCCACGTTTATCTCTTCTCCCATACAAACTCCACCCACATTGCAAACAAAATTTATACCAAAAAATCACACTTGCATGTTGAAGAAATTTAAATATGGAACAAGTAAGTATCTACTTTAATTTTTAGATTTTTTGAATTAGGTTATTGAGTTAATGTTATTATGTATTTATTAATAAAAAATCATATTTCTCTTTAAAAATTCGTCCAAAAAGTGACCGGACACACCATCCATGTGTCCGCTCTAGGTACCTAGACATGCAAATAGTGTGTCTGGGTTACACATAGCGGATGAACGGATCTCGTTTCCGGGCCTATTGGTGGACACACATTTTGTGTGTCTGGCTCCCCTTGGCGGACACACGTTTTGTGTGTCCGGCCCTCTTGGCAGATGCACGTTTTGCGTGTCCGGTCACCTTGGCGGACACACATTTTGCGTGTCCGTCCCTTTTGGTGGACTCATGTTTTGCGTGTCTGGCCCTTTGGGGGGACTCGTATTTTTGTGTCCGCAAAGTTTGTGTCCACTGTGTTTGTAAATATTTTTTTGCAGTAAATTTATTCTAAAATTTATGTCATATATTAATTCATCATATTTTCTCTTTATATTTAGATTGATGACCATGACAGATTGGAAGAAGGTGATAGAGACTACAAAGACATTTTTCATGGGAGAAAGTTTGCAGATTTGGAAGAAACATTGTCTTGGGCGAAGGGTAAAGCAAAAGAACATAAATTCAACATAATAAGGTCTTCAAGGAAGAAACGCAATCCGGGAAGAATTGATGTGTCTATTCAATGCCAATATAGAAGAAAGCCTCGTAATGAAAATAGTGACAGTATAATGAGAAGTCACAACATCCAAAAAATGTGGCTGTACATTTCGTGGAAGAATTTCAACACTTCCGGATGGTGAGTGGGTCATTTTCATTAACAATGGCCATCACAACAATCATGCAATGATTCTTTTAGAAGAGTGACTTCCAGAAATTAATGCAGTGAGCAGTATTGGGAGACAAAAATTGAAGAATTAATTGATGGCCATGTAAAGCCACAACAGATTGAGCGTGCCCTTCAACTTGATGGGGATGACCGAAAGACAACACGGAAACAAATTTACAACATTCGTCACAAGTACAAAGTACAAAGGGCAGATGGGAGGACGCCTATACAGATGTTTGCTCACCTAACTACTCGAGTGACACATCAGAGATTACATGTATCTTCTGGTTTAACCCCGAGTGTATTAGTTTGTTGCGTGGTTATCCATATGTGATGGTAATGGATTCAACATATAATACCAATCGTTAAAATTATGCATTGCTTGAGATAAT
>JAULKJ010293050.1:0-12131 GCA_032355405.1 Rubia balearica | reverse complement strand
CCTGGTTCCTCTCCTCAAAGACGCCGGCGCTCTCTGGCTCTGACGTGGCTCTCCTCGATCTCTCCGCCTCCGACCGGGTTCCTTAACCGTGGTTTAGTTTCCTGTTGGTTCTGTCTCTGTGGAGTTCTTTTCGGGTTTGCATTAGACTCTGACAAGGGTTTAATTTGGTGTAATCATGTTTAGTTTTGAATTTTGATCGTGTGCTTTCTTAAGGTTTTGGTTTAATTAGTTTTGCAAAGTGCGCATTAGAATAATTAAGCTAACTCGGTCAATCCGGATGAGTATCGATTGGCTTTACAGTCATTGAAATAACGTGAGCTCCATCGCCGGCAACGGCAAAACTCACCGGTTAAAGTGATTGCGTCAATGATAATGCGTATTTTGCTCCACTTTCTTAAGATGGATTTATATAATACAACAAGAAATAAATGCGAGATCATAACGTCATCAGAAGAAAGAAAACTGTTCTCGAGGCAATATAATCCTAATAAAATCGGAAAAAGTTCTTTTTGAATGTCCCGATTTAATTTCGCTCGTTTAAAAAAAATCATTTAGTCTCACGTGTTTGAATACTTGGAAACTAGAAAATGACAATCTACAGTACTTTTAATCTAAAAACTATATTTTTAAAATTAAATGTTATAACTTATAAGTTAAAATATGTAATTAGGTGTGTTTGAATATGTAAATATAGTGTTTAGCATAAAAATAATGTATTTAAATTTAAAAGTTCTGTGTTTAATTTAACAAATGTAATATGTATAAGTTAAAAAATACAATAGACTGTAATAAGTTAAGAACATGTCACCTGTCAAGAGACCTATACTAGGATATATATATTCTTCACTACAAGAAAATGACTTTTTTACTTCAATCTTTTTACCTCGGTTTTCTTTGAAAATAAACTAAAAGGTTTTTTCTACTTGGGTTTAAAATAACCAAGGTAAAAGGTAGGTTATTTACTTTGATTTTTGTTTAACCAGAGTAATAAGTTATGAAAGTGAAGTAAAACAAGTTATAGGTATGCGACGTCACAAATGTTGTATTATTAAATAGCTGACTTCGCATTTTATGCCAGTATTACAAACGTCATCTGCGATGACGGCCGATGTTGGTTCTCGTTCGAAAAACTGTTTGCCAAAAAAAATGATGTCGAAAAATTTGTTTTCTTGTTTGAAAATGAATGAAACATTTTTTATTCATATACGAGTCTAAATTAAATTTGTCATTGAAAGTAACTGAAAAATACGGTTTTCAATGGCAGGGGTTAAAAATGAGACAATCGATACATATTAACTTAGCCAAATCATTATTGTATGAAATTTCACACAAAGTACATTGAAGAATAAATATTCCGAACAATAAAAATGTTGTTTTTATTTCAATCCTACATCAAAATATTTAGAAGCAGAAAAATTCAAAGACGTGTGCCATTCACAATCAAGACCTTGAACACTATGCGACAGATGGTAGCATCAAGTAATTTAAAAAGATTGCATCCCCAATAAACAGGACGTTATTAGTAAGAAACTGTCCAAAACCTTTGGGATTAGGGCCTTGATTTTCATGTTCCATGTTGTGCCGCACGGGTATATTGTAACGAGGGTCTTTTGACTTGGTAGGCGTGCTACCATGTCTCTCGGTATGTACTAGATCATAAACCAAAAAATACAATTAATACGTAATGATTAACTCATTTAAACTAAACATAAATTACGTGTATGAATGAGGACTTATTAGAGTGGGATTTATCCCAAAGTTTTTTTGCGGCAAGATACTTTACAATCAATCCGGATGAGTATCGATTTGGTTTACAGTCATTAAGATAACGTGAGCTCCATCGCCGGCCATCGCAAAACTGAGCGGTTAAACGTTAAAGTGATTGAGTCACCGATTATGCGTAATTTGCTCCACTTTATTAAGATCGGTGGATTTATATAATACATCAAGAAATGAATGCGAGACTGTAACGTCAGAAGAAAAAAAACTGTCTCGAGGTTATATAATCCTAATAAAATTGGAAAAAAGTTCTTTTTGAGCGTCCCGATTTAATTTCATTCGTTTAAAAATTTTGCATTTAGTCTCACGTGTTTGAATGGTGGGATACGAGAAAATAGCAGAGAATGTGGTCATTTCATAATCTTGTATTTTTAGTTTTAAAACTATATTTTAAAATGTTAAATGTTTTACCTTATAAGTTAAAACATGTAATAAAAATATGGTTGAATATGAAAATACTACCTCCGTTTCGTTGGATGTAGAACCATAACCTTAGATGTTTGGATTTAGGTGAATGAAATGTGTGGATGGAATTGAATTTAGAAAAAGAAAAGTAGAATGAGTGGATGAAATTGAAGGATTCTTGCCACAAATGGAAAGTGTGTCAAATTCACAAAAACAACCAAAAATAGAAAGTGTAACACATCCAATGAAACAGTATAAGACATTTCATATAAAAAGTACAATAATTAATTTAAAATATAATTAATTTAAACTTAAAAGCTCCTTGTTTAATTTAACAGATGCAATTTATAAACTAAAATTACAGTAGACTGCTCATAAGTTAAGAACATGCCACACCAGTTAAGAGACCTATTCTATGATATATTTATCCCTCACTTTAAGAAAAAAAAGACTTTTTTACTTCAGACTTTTAAACTCGAATTTCTTTTATTTTTGCCAAATAATCGAGGTAAATATTTTTTACCTCGTTTCCTTTGAAAATGAAGTAAATGCTTTTTTATACTTCGGTTAAAAAATAACTAAGTCAAAAGATAGGTTACTCAGTTATTGTTTAATTGAATTAATAAGTTATGAAATCGAAATAAATGAAGTTACTGAAGGGTATGTGACGTTGCAAATGTTGTATACTAAATGGATGACTTTGTACACTACAAAACAAAAACCCTATTAGAATGCTAAAAAGTATTCCAACAAGTCTTTATTGGGATGCTTCCACTCATACGACATTTCTAAAATGTCCCCATATTGCGAGTTCCTATAGATCTTGGGTCGCTATATAAAGTGACTCTATAGACAAGATATAGGGTTGTTTTTATGCGTCCTACTACATAGTTCACTTTGTAATGTCCTAGTTACATATGTATTAGTGTCAATCTAACCTTTGACTCCGTTGACTTTTTAGTCAATGTTTGTTTGGCCTGATTATGATATAAAGATAATTTTTCCCTTGACTTAAAAAATAAAAAATGAAATAGAGACCATTTTCTTCCCCGTTTTCATCCCCTTTCTCATCCATCTCCCTGTTTTTATCCATTTTCTTTCCCTTTTCTCATGCCTACATCATCCCCAATCATCCCCTTTCTCATCCCTCTTCTTTCCCCATTTTTTCTATCTTTCCGCGTCGGTAGCAGCGCCGTTGGTAGAGGCACAATCAGTAGCAGCGGTAGGGGCAAAGGGCTTGGGGATGGGTTCGAGGGAGGTGGGAGAGGTTGTGCATTGGTGGGGGTGGTGAATCGAGAGTGGTGGGGTGATTGTGCGGTGAGCTAGGGTTTGAGAGTGGTGGGGTGGTGAACTACCACCAGCAGTGGTCTCAAAGAGGAAAAGGGCGGTAGCGAGGTGATGGGAGAGGGAGGAGGAGGAAGGCCTTTCTATACAGAGACCCGAACCAAAGCCAGAATGAGGCGAGCGAAATGGATCTCTGGACGACGGCGACAAGGTGGAGCACGGCGGGGGCAGCGGTGGAGCACGACGCTGCAGCATTAGGTTTTGAAGAAGACTAGATTGGTTTGTCATAAGGTTATTTTTATCATTTTAGTTTATGATCATGCATGAATTTATTTCGTCAATGCCGAAATTAGTGAGTTTGGCTATATCGGCACAATTTTTTTAAAGTTAGGGTTAGATTGGCATATACAATAACTAGTCAGGGTTAAATCGGCCCATTCTGTGATTGCAGGGTTATATTAGCACTTTCAGGCCAAAGTTATGGTTATAAATGCATTTATCCCTTTAATTTATAAGCGTCATAATATACATCCATATTAGGAGACTTATAAATGTCCCAATAGTTTTAATATTGGATCGCTTTGTAATATCGCAATATCTATATATATATTGGGACACTTTAAATATGTGTCACACAATATTAGTACTTTTAATTTTTTAAGCGTCCTAATATACACTTGTTAGGACGCTTCTTATAAAAGTGTCCATATAAAAGTGTTTTAATAGGACCCTTTTGTTGTAGTGGCATTTTATGCCGGCATTATTGATGTCATATGCGATGGATGGCCGATGTCGGTTCTCATTCGAAAAATTGTTCGTTAACAAAAATTGGTGTCGAAAATATCATTTCTTGTTTGAAATTGAATGAAACTTTTTCGATTCATACGCGAGTCTAAATTTAATTTTTTTGAATGTAATTGAAAAATATGATTTTCAATGGTAGGGATTAAAAATGTGATAATCAATACATATTAAGTTAACCAATCATTAGTGTACGAAATTTCACATAAACTTCATTAAAAAATAAATATTACGCAAAACAATAATGTTGTTTTTATTCCAATCCTACATTAAAATACTTAGGAGTAGAAAAATTCAACGACGCATGCCATTCACAATCATGACCTTGAACTTTATGCGACGAGCAGTAGCATGAAGTAACTCGAAGAAGACCGCATACTCAATAGACAAGATGTTGTTAGTAAGAAACTTTCCAAAACCTTTTGGAAACATGGCTTTGATCTTCATGCTCCCTGAGTAGCTCATGTGCCACTCGGATCCATTGCACCTCATCATAAGGGGGGTCTTCTAACTTGAAAGGCGTGCTACCATGTCCACCAGAATGTACTAGATCATAAACAAAAAGTTACAGTTAGTATGCAATGATTAACATAAAAAGTAAATGTTAATGAATCATAAATTACGTATATTAGGTAGAACTTACCAGAGTGGAGTTTATCTTAAAGTTTTTTTAAGAAAAGATTCAGTTGAAACATGACAATCCAATGACATGGTATAGTGGTCTATTTCTATAACCGAGTCGGGCAACATGCTACCCCTTCCCCTAAATTGTAGAAAAATAAGGAAATTGATAATTTTACAGAAGTACCCTAATTAAATAAATGTGGCAAACTAAACATAAATCGTTCATCTTAAAGTTGGCACGAATGGATTCACCATTTTCAGCCATCCCTCTTGAATTTCATAACAAAGAAATAAAAATAATAGTATTAATTAGGTTTTTTAAAATACGATAAATCACTGGGATTTGCACAGGAACTGAGTAAGTGAGACCTCGACCGCAACAACTACTATTGGTTAGACCGATATCATATGACTGAAAACACATATATTCCAAAACTGATTTACAACCAGCACTTACATACGACGCTGGTCATCAATTAGTTATAAAAACAGTCTGATTGGTGACCGCCTTCACATTCGAACTAAAATCCTAAACCACTATGATGATCGACACGGATAGCCAATGTCGGTTACAAGTCGATAACACCGAGAGTTGACCGACTGGTCACCGATTGCGCATGCATATGGAAATCCTAATCGAACACATTGATACATAGCAACGAATCTAACACGCACTAGTGTGTTGAGATCCGAAAGAGGTTCCGAGTTCAGAACTCCCTCCCTGGTCACCTTTCTATTTTAAAGGCGGTTCAAACTCATGTCACTCTTTTGTTTTAAAGGCGGTTCGAATTGTAGAACCGCCTTTAATGGGCTGTCTTCTTGGCCGCTAGAGATTGACGCCACTGGATTGGAGATCGACGCTGCTAGCCAATGGAGATCGATACCGCTGGAATGAAGAGAGTGGAGAAGCCACTGATATCGACTTTGCCGGTGAAGGCATTAGCCGCTCGAGATCGTTGCCTCGCCGCCGCCGAATGCCATTGGACATTATATATATATATATGTTTCTTTATTGTTATGTTGATGTACCCTAATATGATATTGTGTTGATCTTGCTGTTATGTTGATGTCGCTGTATTGCTATGTTTTGCGCTGCCAGAAACCAACTATTTTTTTTGGAACCTCAGAAATAGGTTACGAGTTCAGAACTTATTTCAAACCCTATTAAAGGTGGTGTTGATTGATTTCGATCAAAGTCGGAACCAGAGAAGTCACTTTGAAAGTGCCTTTAATGGTCCGATGTAACTGCCTTTAATGGCCCCTTCCTCAACTAGTGACACATTACAACAAAAAACATGAATATTGTCATCGATGAACAATCAAAACGGGAACTTGACATAAAAAAGAAACAAATTACACAAATTTTGATTACATACAAATTAAAACTACAATTTGACAAAAATACATACCACAAGGAAGTAATTTAGATTAAATATAGACGATTTAGACAGACATACCTCTTCAAATTATCTGTGAGCAAGATGAATGAGGGGAAGGAGAATGGGTGGTAGATTTTTGGATTACGTGGGAAAGATAAACAATCTGAACAGATTTTGAGACTTTCCTCTATATATTTAGATGTCATGAAACAACGTCATTTTGAATCATGGAAACATCTGTCACGTATGTGCGACGTCGATCATTCTATCGTTTTGACAGATAAGATATTTCCCATGAATGACGCCGGCCATATTCAGTCCGGGCCAATATTTTTTCGGCCCACTAATATACTCCCTCCGTCCCATTTCAAAATTTACCTTTTGACTTTTAACAGTTGACTTGAAAAATGAATCTTTAATATCTTTCATTAAGGATAATCAAAACTTGTAAAAATTTGATATTAAGCTTATACAACCAAATCAATTTTAGGGTCAAAGTTAGAAAGTTTTGATTAAATGAATAGTTAAATTGCAGAATGAAATGGGATGGAGGGAGTAATAAATTAGCCCGCCTAATAAGCCTACCACTCTATTAATTTGTGGCTTCAATAATTATTTTTTCACTACATCTATTAAACAATGTTTAAAATTTTTAATCATGTTTAGTTTTGACCGTGTGACATAAGTATAAATCGAACGCTTTCTTTAAGGTTTTGGTTATTCGATCAGGATATGCCCTCGATTATTTTTGCAAACTGCCGATCATTAGAATAAGTAAGCTAACACTCTCAATCTGGACGAGTATCGATTTACTTTACATTCATTAAGATAACGTGAGCTCCATCGTCGGCCACAGCAAAAATCACCGGTTAAACTTCAAAGTGATTGCGTCACTGATAATGCGTATTTTGATCCACTTTATTAAGATGGATTTATATAATACATCAAGAAATAAATGCGAGTTTACACGTCAGGAAAAAAACTATAATAAAATCGGGAAAAAGGTCTTTTGAGTGTACCTTTACAATTTTTACCTGTACCCCCATGAATGTACATTGTAATTTCAATATCATCATTTGTGCATTATAATATTTTTTTATTGAAACTACAAGTAAATTTAATAAGGAAACATATATAAATCATTTATTTGTAGGAAATGTTATAGATGATAGTTTCCTTATTGAAATTATTATACTGCACAATAACGCATAGAGGAATAGATATTTTTATCTCAAACACTATATAATAGAAATTGTCTGCTTTCTGGATTGTGCTGTCGACTGGGGATATTGAAGTCATTTTGACTAAGCTAAACCCAAATTATCTAAAAATAACATGCAAATATTATAATATGTTATTGATTTAATTCTTAACTACATATAATCAATCATAGTTTATACTAATATTATAATATGTTTATGATTTTAATTCTTTACTATATATAATCAATCATAACTTGTTAAAACATACTCCCTCTATTTCTTTAACATTGACACCCTTTTTTTGACATTTTCTGAAGGCATGTTTGACCAACGATAACTTTAGTTTTGTCTAATAACAAACGATGAAATTTTACTTTTAAAAAACTACACGTTACGGAGAATACATCGCCATCTCACATGATGTCTATTATTATATATAATAAAAGTTATCGATGGTCAAACATTTCATAGAAAAACTAGTAGTCAAACAGTGTCAATGTTAAAGAAATGGAGGGAGTAGAAACTTTGAATTCATGAGAAAAACCGAATATTAGATAGCCCACGATTGTTTACCCAGTTGAGGATATATGGCTATGTAGTTGTATGGACCTATACAAAATGAAACACTCCATGAGTCCCTTCTTTCTTCCAATTATTGAGGCCCAATAAATTTCCTTTTTTCCCTTAATAATAATGTTGGATTCCATAGTTACACAAAGTATAAAATAATCACACACATATCAAATAAATTTATATACTACCTCCGTCCTAGTAAAAATGACATTTTAAAAGTCAACTGAATCAATTTTAATTTTTAATATATTTATTTATGTGTGTAGAAAAATTAAAAAATAATAAATTTAAATTATATGTTAAGATGTATCCAACAAAATATAATAATAGTTTTGCATAAATAACTTGACTTCCGAAAGTTAAATTGTGTTTTTTTACTCATCGAAATAGTATCATATTTTCTTTGGAGCATAAGATTTACTTTTTCTTTTTTAATTGTGATGTCATGCTATCTCAAAGCATCAGATCATTGTTAGATTTGTGGTAAATTTAATATATCTAGACGAAGGTGGGCAAGATTATTGTAATTGGATACATTTCTTCTAGCGCAAAAATACGAATTCACCAATATATCAAGAGAGGATTTTGGATTTTTGGCATTTTGGTTTTTAATTGCATGTCATTTATTTACAGATATCCAAACCTACCTCCAACTTTATTTTTAAATGAATAAATGTTGGCCGTTTCCCCAAGGGAAATTAATAAAATTTCCTTTCCTCCTCAATATCAACAACAAATGTTGTCCATGGTTCAATTTTTCATCACATGATTCAGCTTTAATTTCACAGAACGCGCGACGAAAAAGTCGTTGGGAAAAAAGAGAGAGATCAGCATAGCAAAAAGATTTAAAAATCATCTTGTGCCTACAATTAGTCTGTGTTGGGGAAGAGCTCCCCTGAGATTTAGATTTGCGAGAAAAGGAGGATCCCCCGTTGGTTAATAGAAAATTTCTTCGATCATTCCTCTGTTTTAATTATCGTGTACCACGGATGGTGGTAAGTTCGGGGAAGGTAGAAATTGAGTGCATCCTTTAGTTAGTGTTTGGGAAGAAATACCACTTTTTTCAATTGAGTCCCAGCCCAACCCTACCCACTTTGCAATGTCATCGTGGAAAATTAATATGAGACGAATTATAGGATAAACTCCTAATTTTTATGATAAATCAATCAATAGTTTAAAATAATTCTTATTATTTAAATATATTTTGGTTGACCCGATATACACAAAAAATGAATGTAGCATCTGTACATTCATAATAACATTAGAGATGATACATGTACATAAAAACAAAAACAAATAAAATAAAATATTTTACAGAATTTAATGATGAATACATTGCACTTGGAGAAGGAACATACTTACATGCCCTTTTTCCACAGGACAAGATTTCAGAAGAAGCCGAGTGAATCTATGATTCCGTAATCTGTGAATACAAAATAAAATAAAATAAGAAGGCCTGTTGTTAAACTGTCCAACAATTGGATCAATCATGAACAATCTTATTTATACACTTTTTAATGTTAAATTATAAATTTTTAATCATAAATATTTCATTGTAATACATAAAAATAATATTAAATTGTCTCATAATTTATATTATTTGTAAAATAACTTATTATAAAATAAGATTGTGTGAAATAAATTCTACAGAAAAATACACATGAGAAATTGTTTAACTTGCTCATGATCTAAAGTGGAGGTGCCTCATGGGAGTATTCCTTAAACGGTTTGACCACTATAGCCAGTGAATTTTGAGTGCACATGTAATTTTGAAATTATTGGATTGATTCATTCTATATTCGAAGATTGTAATGGTTGGAATAATGTGGGGTTCCGTGAAACAGCTTAGATTTGATAGAGATTTGGATGTCGATGATGAGAGAGTAAATTGAGTGTTATAGATTTAGTGAAGCATGATCCTTGAGACACCAGCACTTTTATTTCTCGATCCTGCCTTGGGAGGCAACCAACCTCCTCGCTCCCCGTTCTTAACTTAACCCTCCCACAACTAAACCTTCATTCCACAAGAGATGCCGAGGTTAAAGTCTATATGGCATATTGACAGTCTGCTGCTCGATACGTGTCTCTAAACTTCTTGTCTTCACTAGCTGCATCAGCTCATTGGTTCTAGTGAGGTGGTTGTTAGATTTCTCCGATCATCGGTGGGAGGCGTCTGTTAGAGGAGTTTCGAGTGTAGTTCCAATTTGTTTTGGAGCAGAACGTTACTGCGTTACCTCCATATTTATTTATAATTTGTCGGGTTAATCCTCACCTGGTTGGCACAACTCCATAGTTCTAATATTGAGAACCGTTTTGAAGGTTGTTGCTAAATTTCTCCAATCAGCGGCAAGGAAGAACCTAAATTTTGCCAGGGTCGCTAAAGCACCAATATCACACCAACTGCACAACTAGAAAATTTTAGGTAATTTTTAAAAATTGTTTCTTTGTTACTGAGGGTCAAAACGGATAAAAAAATTATACTCACTCCGTCCCTCTAATAATGTCCTACTTCTTCTTTTTTTCAATATCAAATGATGATTTTATAATTTAAATATCTTAAATTATGTATAACAAAAAATTATAAAATATTGATATTCTAATTATATGTGTTATGATGAATCTAGTAATATCTCACGCGATAGTATTCATTTACATTTTATATTTTTTTACAATCTACTCCCTCCGTCCCGTTCTAAATTGTTTATTTACTTTTTGAGAGTCAAATTTAGTAAACTCTGACCATAAATATAAAATAATATATAAGTAATAAATATATTATGTGAGATATTGTTAGATTTGTCTTAACATCTATTTTCTTAATATCAATTTTTTATATGGCATTGCTATATGTAACTAGAGATATTTAGGGTCAAACATGCTCATTGAAGACCGTGAAAAAATAAATAAGCAATTTAGAGTGGGACGGAGGGAGTAAATAGTTACTAGTTTGAAATCGCCTTTAATTAGGGTCCGAAATAGGTTTTGAGTTCGGAACCTATTTTTGAGATTCCAAAAAAATAGCTTCCGGCAACAAAGCAAAGCTAGATCTGGAGTAACACAGGATAAAAGGTAGATCTGGAGCAACACCAACAACACAGTTTAAAACAACAACAATACAAGTTCATCGGCGGTGGGCTTCAGTGGCGGTGGAAAAGTTCGACGCGATGAAGATGAGCTTAGTGACGGAGGCGAGCTTAGCGACAGTGGGCTTCAGCGGCTGAGGCGAGCTTCAGCGACGGAGGTGAGGGTGGGCGAAAGGTGGAGAGTGGGCGAAGGGTGGAGGGTGGCCGGAGGCAGAAGCTCGAGGAGGGAGGCTGAGAAATTAGAGAAAAACCAAGGGGAAGCTGAGCGGCGGGAGAAAAACCAAGTTGAGCAGAAGGAGGGAGAAAAAAAACAAGGGGAGAAAAACCTAAGAATCTCTTTATATAGTTCATTAAAAAGTCCAATTAAGCTAGACCATTAAAGGCGGTTCTATAATAGGAATGCTTATAGAATCGACTTTAATTAGTTTTCCTTAAAGGAAAAATTGCCTTTAATCGATTTAAAACTACGCTTAGAGAGTTCCGAATTCGGAACCTCATTCGGGCCCTAATTAAAGGCGGTTTCTCAGGAACCCTTTTTTATTGCATGCCTTTAATCAAGGATTTTTCACTAGTGAGTATTGACTTTATTGATGAACAGTAAACTAAGATATTTATAGAGGGATAGAGGGAGTACTAATTTTAATAAGACAAAAAAAAATTCAGATATAACCCTGTAAAATTTTGAAACTAAGTTTTTGTAAAATTGTGCAGTTATACCTATTTTGCTTAGTTCCAACATTGAATCAATGAAGTCAACGATTGACCAAACATAAGAAGACAAAATTAACCCTGGACCCAAAATAAAAATGTAATGGCAATTCTACCCCCTAAACTTGTTCATCACCATCTTCAAACACACCTGCTGCCACCACTTGCCGCTGCTCCACCGATCTGTCGCCAACCACCTTCGCCCAGAAATCCAGCCTCCCCACCAGAAACTCCCTCTACCCAGAAACCTAGTCCAACCCCTCCGCCCAACAGAAACCCAGCTTTGCGCTCCA
>JAULKJ010293049.1:0-21018 GCA_032355405.1 Rubia balearica | reverse complement strand
CATATTCAGACCATGTTCCAACACACCCAGTTTATGCATTAAAGTTCAGAATCGTATACCTTAATTCCTCGGGAGGAAGAGATCCAGCGTCGACGAGTTTCGAGGTCAGAGGGAGTCTGATCAAGGTGGATCGGTAGCAAGAGGAGCTTGCAAAGTCCTCTCGTTGTAATTAGAAAAGATAAGTATAGTTGTATAGTGTACTTTGTACTGTATCTTTCTACTGTATCTTTCTGATTACTGGATTTATTCTGAAATGGGCCAAGTCTCGCAGATGTAGGTGGTTTTCACTGAACTGCGTAACCAAGTCTGTGTGTTCTTGCTTTACATTTTTGCATACTTGGTTATATAGGTTACGTTGGAACACAAGTCTAATAATTAAGCTAAAATGGTACCAAAATTTCATAACGATCTTGGTGTTCAAATAACCTAACTGATTCCAGTATATTGTGATAGTCAAGCAGCGACTGACATCGTTGAAAATCCAATTTTTCACAAACGAACAAAACACATAGAACTTGATTGTTATTTTTTACGTGAAAAATTGTTTTATGGGTTAATCTCTCCAACCTATATCTCCTCTGCCAATCAACTCGCTGATATTTTTACCGAACTCCTCGGGCAACCAATTTCATTGACTTTTGTTCCAATTGAGCATACGTTTACATCCCACTCCTGCTCCAACTTGAGGGGGGGTATTAGAGGATATTGTGCATCTGAAACCATATCAGTCTCAGTACGAAACCAGGAACAACAAACGAAACAACCCGAAGTTAAATTTTAAACTTTTGTTATAACAATAGAACAGATTTGCGTTCTATTTCATAGGAACATATTTTTATCACTTAGTTTAGGACTTCATTAGTAGTTGTATATAAACATACATTCTAAGTCAATGAAAGACAAGTCCACAAATTATTTTCTCAAAAATCGTATTCGATACATCTTCTTTCATTTTATACATACTTTTTCTACTGTAGAAAATACCCCCCTTCTTTTCTCTGTTTGAAATTTAACGTGGGACTGAGAGAGTACCATTTTGTAGTGTGCCATACGTAGTTGATGAGAGGGAGTACATGAGTTTCTATGAATAATAAAAGCAACAAGCCAAGAAAAAATTACTGCAAGACCAATCAAATAAATTAGACCTCATAATGTGTGAGGTGACTATACAACCACTTCGGATTCATGAGCAAGATTCAGCATCCCAAGGACATATAGAACATCAGATGATGCTCTATATCTAATGTTGAGAACTTGTCTCAATCAATCCCAAATTCCCAATCTTAACAACTAAAGCCGAAGCAAAACCATTAGTCTCACCACAACTGTTAGAACATCACAGGTGAAAGAATTGCAACCCCTTTCCAAGCTAGTGCTCCCTCCGTTCTTTTAACAATTACTTTTTTTGAATTTTTTTTAATGTGTATTTAATTACCGATAACTTTAGTATCGTACAATATCGGACTATAATTTTTTTCAATATGCAATTAAAATGATTGATTGTTAAACATTCCTCAAATTTTTTTACTACCAAACTGATCCATTAATAATAAAGCGGAGGGAGTATATGTACAACGGTATAATTGTGACTCCAAACAGAGAAAGCAAGAAACAAACAATTGTTAAAACTGCAAGAGCATGTACAACAAAGTGATTCATGTTGAGATTGCATAACATTAGTATGATATTGTTTGTTTTGGGGTCAAGGTCGCACAGTTTTGATATTAGGTCCAACCCCAAAAAAACTAATACTAATGTGGCGTGACTATCACTCCCCATGCTTACGGGACACGCCACCTGATAACCACAAACTTTCGACACAATAGCACCTCCATATTGGGCACATATGCAATCCCCGTCCAGAACACAACCATGACTCTTATATGCCTACTTTAGGTCAACCATGCACGGTATTGATATTAAGACCAATATCAAAAGACATTGTTCTAATGTTTATTCGCTCCATTTCCAATGTGGAACTTGATTGAACATACCCACTTCCTTCTTACGTCTGAGAAACTGTCACACAAAGTTTTAGAGCATCTCCAATGATTTTCTTCAACTTTCAGTTGCTACAGTAGTTTTTTTACAGTTGATACAGTATATTTGCTCTAATGATAAACTCTATATCCTACTCTAGAAAAGAATATTTTTTCATATTCTTTATGCATCTTAATTTTATTATTTTTCAATCTTTCACTATATTATAAAATCATCCCAATTAATCGTTTATCTTAAATTATAATTTTTTTAATCATAAAATAATTAAATAAAAATTTATTATTACATTAATATTGGTATGAAATTAAATGTAGATTGGATTAAACATTATAACATTAAAACTTAGATATAACTCCACAGTGAATATACAAAATATAATTATTACAAATAGCAGTACAGGATCCCTATTAACAGTAATATATTACAAAACATGAATAAAACTATAATTTTAAATATTAAAATATGATAAAAATAAAATTTATTAATAAAATTAACTATATATAATATTAGAGTCCGTTTCGTGAAAGACATTTTTTTCATATATAAGTCATGGAAAGACCGAGATTTAAACAACAAATTAGAATAAATGAAAATAAAATTTTCAGATTGCATTAAATCGGGTCATAAACTTATAACTATTACACATTGCATAATAGATTTTTTAATATTGCAACTAAAATCTTTTACCATTTTATCATTCTAATTAAACTTTATCTTCCATAAACCTATGGAAAGACGGTCTCTCCCAAAATTTTACCATAATATTTATCGTAAATGGTAAATAACTTTTATTTCTATATACATAATTAACTAAAAATAATAAAAGAAAATTTTAATAAAAAATATAAATAAAATAACGTATAGGTTACAAATAATTAAATGAGAAATAAAACAAAAAGAAATGACACGGGAAATGAAAGAAAAAGAACAAAACAAATGAAAAATCAATTAAAAAAAGTTTTTAGTGTTTATACAGTACCTCGCTAAAAATAGCGGGTACTGTTCATCCTTCAAACTCCAGACGCTAACTTAGCGTACCATTGGAGTAATTTTGTTTGTCTTTTTCCTCCTCAACCGTAAAGATTCAGTGGCCGTTTGAGTTTCTCTAACAAGACCAGAGAAATTAAAATATGGTAAAAACATAAAATAAAAGTTTTTTAAATTTGAATAGTTAAAACATTAATATTTTTATTAGAAATATATATTAAAAATTACGCAAAAATATATATTAAAATAATATATATATATATATTTATATTTATTTATATTTAAAAAAGGGACCGCCGCCAACAACTGATCTTGCCTCTAGCGACTGAATTTCGCGATGGAGAGTTTTAGCGTTGCCAACTACTACAACGACCACGATCACGATTTCACGATTGATATTGCCAGAATTTGGAAGGGTTCTTGTGTCTTGCTTTTATTATGGACATTGCAATTGAAATAGATGAATTGGTCTACCACAAGGCTTGAAAATCTACAGCCACCATTGTCCCTGATGCTACTGGCATTAAATATGTATGTGCTAGATTGTTGATTTGTTGTGATTGACTAAACTTGACTAAAGACAATTGACATTCTCAACATGGGGAATTGAATCCAGGTCGTCGAGGCCTCAATGTAAACAACGTTACCCTTATTATGTCATGCACGACCCAATTGTATAAGGGTAGAAGTAAGAATTACTTAAACAAATTCAAAGGGTGTTTATAACCAACTACAGTTTAAGGCATCTGTTAATTATAACAGTTTGTGCAAAAGGTGGAGAGGAAAAGTTCAGAAGAGCTGGGAATATGAGCTCATAGCTCAACTTTATAGGGAGGGTTCGGAGGGCGCTAGTTTTAGAGTATCTTTGTTCATGCTTTTCGAATGCTAATTCTGTTAGCTCAGAATTGTCTCATTCCTCTCCTTTTTACTGAATTCCATATCTCAATCTTCCTTTTCTTCTTATTCATTCATTCATTTATACTTCTTTCTTCCTTTCTTTTGTTGTATAATTTACTGAAAATCAATCCAAGATTCCCTTCCTATCCCGTTGTTAAGTGAAGGGCATGGCATATTTCCACTACAACCAGTTTTCATGGATTGAACACTTCCAAATTACGAAGTAACAACTTGAACTGCTACAATGAAACTCCCAATACTAGCTTTCTCTGCGATTAATAGGTTATACTGGTATATGTTTAAAGAAGTTTTCTCTGTGTAGATCCAAAAGTGACAATCCGAAAGTTGAAAACTTTGAAGAAAGCTTTGATTTTATGTCGAGGATGTGACAACCAGAAAGGTAGTTTTGGATTGGACTATCATATGGCCTAACCCATTCTTTAGCTCATTTTTCAGCATTCAATTCTGGAATAAATTAAACAATAATATTGATAAGGGTTGAAGCTAAATCTCCCTTTGAGGCCAAAGGTCATGGTGTTTCTCTCCATTTGAACCAAAATACACATCCTACATCTTATCGAGTTGAAGCCCAACACTCAAAGAGAAAATCTTGAAATCTAGTTTTACATTCGGATTACATCTCTATTCCAGGTAAAATTATGATATACCAATTATGATAACTCCGTTATGGTAAGATAATTATTCCTAGATGCAAAGTGCATCGCAGCGTGATTTTAAGATTTTTGTGATAAACCCTTATAAATATCAAGGTATTCCTTCGTTCTATTTATTCAATTCTCAAAATTCAAATTGAATACTTTTGATATGACTTTGGCATTAGAGTTCCTTCCTTTGGCCATCCCCGGATAGTTTGTTTTGTAGGGTCAGCATGTTGAAGCAAGGTTCAGCTATCAGATTGCGATTCCACATGCATTAATTAGCACGCCCGGTAGGATCCAATTGTCAACAACCAAGCACTTTTTTCAATGGTGCCATCAAAGAGACCTAAAAGGAAGAGCAACTCACATATTGCTTCTAGTCAGATCGATGAAGAGGATCTGCTTCAGGAGGCTACTAGTCTGTCACCAAGGGCTAACCTGTCTAGACAACTAATTCACTACCATCAACCAACCAACAAATGATTGTCGCCACATCACCAATGGGGAATCCACAAATCGATCTCGTGGTCACTATGGTACCATCCACTAATCTTATTAGGGCCGGACCAACAACCATACGATGACAAAATAATCTGAGTATATTAGGGATACCCTTACAACATGGCTGGATACAGGAGAACAAGCAGTCGGACGGGAGTTCATCTAGTAGCATAGGGTAGACTTTACCATATTCGTAGAAGAACAACGCAACTTTGTTGCTGCCATGAGGCAAGTTGAAGGCATCTCCCACTCTCACCCAAACCTAGCGTTAGTTAAATCTTGTACGTATCAATGAATGAGATGCAATTTCCTAATAGGAGAGTACCAGGTTGTACATAGACGTAAGTGTGTGTGCCTATGTAGGCATTATGGATGATGCAAACCCCCACCCCTCATGGATGCAGGTGCATACACAATGGCCCGCATTGAAATAGCTCTATCAAACGTAAGAGTTGATAATGCAACATATGCACTTGGTTCTTATCACCACTACATAAGCTGACTGGAATCTTTAGGCAACCACTTATCAGATACATAAGGCCCTTTACTGGTCACCTATGGTTAACCAGGGGAGTGCTCCATCATTTCACACATCAGGACAAGTGCATGTAAAAAAAGTCTAGGATGAAGTTGAGTACAAGTCAAACCGCACATCCTTTAGCTCAGACCACGACATCTATTTATACAACAACGATGGGTTATATGGCCAAACATACACTAGAAACTCAAGGATGACAGAGAGGCCCACATAAGATAGGAATCTCAGCATCTTCGATAAAGAGTTAAAGTGTATGATTGGAATTGAAGTTTATTAACTGCCCAGATGTGTTTTGATATTCCTCGAGGTATTTTTTTTATTGCCTTAATATTTTTTTACCAGTTTTAAAAAAAATGACAGTGTCATTAGCATACATCATGTGAGTTATTTTATTTGAAGTTCTAGAGCATTGGAATTATTCAACCTTACCATGTTAGAAAAAGCTTTTAATTGTTCTAGAAAAAAATATATATGTTAGAAAATTATACTATCTTCGTCTCAGCAAAAATGACCTAGTTGACTTTTGGGAATCAAACTATCCAAATTCGACCATTTTATTCTATTGTTATATATACAAGACTATTATCCGTTGAATTCGTCGTAATATATGTATATATACATTCAAATTATTTTTTTCAGATTTTTTTTACACACATAAAGATATTAGTGATCAAATATTGATGCAGTTGACTCAAAAAGTCAAATTACACAATTTTGCTAGGGCATCGAGAGTACAAAAAAAGGATGAGGTATCTCCATGTTTTATTCCCCTTGAAACTTGAAAAATACAGATGGTGCACCATTAATAGAATTGAAAATCAAACATGGGATATATTATTCATAATAATCTTTGTTAGTAATCTCGATAAACCAAATTTTAACAAGGCGGAGTTTAAGAATCCCCATGAAACCATACCAAAAGCCTTATTCATATCAATTTTTAAAACTAGATTATGTTTCTTGATTTTTTATTTATGAATTTGAACATCTGCTGCATTTGAATAACACTGTCACTTATGTCTTTGCCTCATTCCAACAAACACATTTCTACTGTCTTACCAATCAATTCCCCAATATGATTAGCAATTGAACAAAAATTCACAATCCTTTTATGCAAAATCCAATATCATCGATAAAGTGGGCAGTCAAGCACAAGTAATCAATATTATGATTAGATATCCACAAATAAGTAGTAAAAGACATAGTTGAAGATATTTCACCAAAAAAATGCTTCAACATTTTCTTTTCTTCCACACACAACTTATAGCACTCTCTAATCATAGTCGAACGAGAAGGAATTTCAAAGTTAGGCTGTAACTATTTTCAAAACAACTTAAACCCCTCATTCTCAACATGAATACAAAGCAATTCATCGATAATAATCATAAGAGTTGATGCCTTTCTATTTCTAGCTTGATCAAATGCAATCACACAAATAGGAGATTCAATTACTTTCTACTTTTTCTTTGAAGGGTTGTAGAAGTCAGAATTTACACACCTTTAAAGGTGTCTTTGCAGAGAAGTAGTCCTCGATGTCGTAGGACAAGCTACAATTTTCCACAAAAGATACATGATGGTGTATGTTACTCTTTAGGCCCATTGGGAGTTATGGTATAATAAAGTCATACCCAAGACCCACTGGCGGATCTGGGGGGTGCTAGCCGGTGCGGGAGCACCGGTTTAGCTATACTGTTCACTCCCGCTGCTAGCCCTGCCCAGCCTAGCCCCATCCAGCCCCAATCATCCCCATCCAGCCCCGGTAAGCCCCGGCCACGATCCCGCCCTAGTTCCGCCACTACCAAGACCTATAAGATTTTTCTTCGCTGGTTGTATCTCTCTTGAGTATCAAAGCTAGGAACTCTTGGAATGGAGGAATGCTCGATACTAGAAGCACTTGTACGCACATCATTCCCAGTAGTTGACATTTTCAAATTCCCACAACAATCAAATAAAGGTTCAACACTTGATCATAAACGGGTGACAACTTAAGTAGCATATGAAGCACACATCAACAAATATGAGTACATCATTTACATGTTTAATACTTGTAAGCAATAATATCAGCAACAAAATGGAGCTTTTAGTCCATCGAGCTATTGCTGGTTCATCCGCACTTCTTGATCTCTACTAGTGAAACCATATAGTGCAACATTCATTAATTTGACATAGGTACAATTTTTGTACAACAAACCCTTTAGTATAGACAAGTTCCATAGACTTGTGAAAACCAAAATCTTCACGGCCCATAAGCTAAAAAAGAAGAAGCATATAATCCTTAATATTGCCACAAACAAGAACCATTTTTCTTCCGCAAATAATTTTGCACAAGTGACCCAGCAAAGGGGAAAAGACTTTGCAGCATCACTGCAACATCATCAGGGGCCTCACCATTCCGTTTTGATGGGGAAGAAAAACTTTTCTTTTTCCATGCAAACACGTCCAAATTACACAGAACCCAAAACATAATCGGGCATATTACAGATAAGAAAATCAAACCATATAACACAAACATACAGTTCGACATCTGCAAATGAACTCAACCTATAGAATTGTGAACCCAACACTACCTGGTAATGCTCAAATGCCTATTCATTATGCTAGGGAAGAGATAAATAAAACCTTTCAAGCTCTGGTTAATTCAGGTTAATGAATCCAAAAGTTTGTATCCCAACCCTTGTTGCACTGAAGGCCTGTAAAGAGAAGGGAAAATATTAAAGGTACTTCAGTGGGGAGAGCTGAAAAAATTTAATCTTGGGAAGCCATTAGCAAACCGCCTTAGGAATTCTTAGTTGATGGGCTCTCTAAGTTAAACCAAAAATCTCTTTAAGTTTTCTCGATTTTAATAGACAAGCAGGAAGGCTTCCACTTAGAAACAACCAAGACAAAATCAGTGAACTCACTCCAAGTAGCAAGTAAGAGAGTGAAAGGGAATAAGAATCATAAGATGACCTCTTTTAAAGAGAAAGCAGGTCCATAGGGCTTGAAAGTGAACTTTGACTTCAAAAATGGTACACTTGTCTTCAAGTGGTGTATCCTATACGAAGGTAAGCAAACAATCCCATAAGTAATACTTAGCCCCTGTTTTCCCACAAGTCTCCACCAAATTATGAGCTTCATAAAGAGGTTAGAGTTTTCAAGAATATGAACTTACAACTAAATAGATTAAATGCCAACGAAATACAATCTTAGTAGCAGTACCACCTTAAGTCTACTGTCATTTCAGCGTCAAAGTTGTGGGGATAAACTGATAAGAATTCTGCTATTAGAACCATTTATCTTCGCAGCCACTTTTGCACTAGTGACCCCAGAAAAGCAAAAAACTCTACAGCGTCTCTTGAATCTCGAGCAACCAATATCGAAAACAAGAGCACATTTGTTTCCTTAAAATTTAGTGAGCAATTCAACTCAAAAAAATCCTTAAGCTTACATTTTTGTTTAAAAATAGAAGAATTTAAGAGTAAATTTTTTAACCAATCTTCTATATGATCCAAAGAAAGAATGAGCCCAAGTATGGAACTTGGGTAGGACGCATCTTTCACGTGTTAACTATTAGTGATATAACACTTACAAAAACCCTTTCTTCTAGTTCTTATCAGTTTATCCCCAAGCCATAAAAAATACTCTTCTATAACTTAGTATGATAACAGACATATTGAATCAAAGCTTCTAAGAAAATACATATGATTTTTAAGCAATTTCCATGCTGCATTATTAAGAAAATACTGAGAAAACAAATCTCCTACAAAAGTTTTGTTCTATCTAATTACTAAACCTAGCTTCAATATTGATATCAAAAGAACAAAAAGGAAACACAAAGAGCTTCAAGAGAAGAATAAGCCTCTCTGATTCCAATTGATACCCTTTTTCCTTCAGACTTTCACACAACAAATTGCCAATATCCTAAATACTAAGGCCTCCACCAACGTCATAAAATTACAAAAAAAAAAGAGGAAAAACCAAGTTCTAAATGCTCTCATATCACCAAAAACAGTGAGAAGAACTAACAAGTCTTAGAAAAATAGAGCAAAAACATAACTATTCAAAAAAAAATACTTCAAGATCATTTAGAAAAGTATGGGATCAAAATCGAACTGGGCTGAAGAGTATAGGATCAAAAATGTACTGGGTCAAAGAGTATAGGATAAAAAATGCCTAAAATCATATCTGAACCTAACCTCGACTATCAAATACTAATAATAGAAGTCACACCATTAAACCCTTTCCAGCTCATCATATATGGACCTGCTGCTGGGAATCCCCGCGCCATTAAATCCTATAAACTTCTTATTCTTTTGAAGGAATCTCGCTGGGAAAAAATGGCTTCGTTGTTACCGCTGTCATTGAATGGAAAGAGCTCGCCGTTGTCGGAGTTAAAGTTAGGGTAGCAGAAAACTTTGGGTCACTTTGGGTAATTATGTGGCCTAAACGAAAGTTGACCCAGACCAACCCTGAATGATAGGACTTTTACTTGACCTGACCAGACCCGACCCAACCCGGCCCGACCCGACCCTTAACTTTGGGCCAATTTGGGTGATTTTGATCTTACATGCTACCTTAAGTGTGGGGAAGTGAAGGGGTGACTTTTGTACTTCTGGTATGAAGGTTTAGGTGGTAGTGCTAAAACTATAATTACTCTTTGATTCAAAAATCTTGTACTTGACTTTTGTTTTGAAATAGTGTGCTACTTTCACCCCCTCTTGTGTTTGTTGTGATAATAGGCCTGAAAATAAGCCACATTGAGAATGGTAGTTTGTCTCGGGTGGAGAAAGGTAGCTCAAACCGAGTTGGGAGAGTCGAATTGTCCCAAGCTATGGTAATCACTTCCACTACATCAAATGAGTTCATGGGGCTAAGACGCATCACCAGAAGTGCGTCCGAAGATGAAAGAACTTAAAGACACCAAAGAGGACGATACTTGAGACCAAGTTTGTTCGAAAGAGAACCTTGGAGCAATTTGGGCTTCTACTACCGGTCTCGTATTTGTTGGGGTGGATAGGCTTAAATGATTTCCTATACCACCATTCCTTGACGTATACACGATAGGTGTTACATTTCTTAACAACATTAGAACTTAAGAAGGATAAAGAAGGGAAACGGTTCATTAATTTCCACTTAGATGACGAGGACCTCTCGATGACCTACCGAGAAGTGGCGAAGGCTTTTAGAAGTATGTAAGTATGGAAGGAAGTCCAGATAACACATAGGAAGGGCCCGATTTCTCATTGAACCATGTTTAAGGTCCATTGCGAGACAAGACAGAAAAATAGGAGAGGAACACGGAAATCATTCACCCAATCATATGATACGTTAAGAATATTTTGGCAATGACCGTGTTTTTCCATGGAGAGATCACACAATTTAGCAACAAAAACGTGGAGGTCTATAAGCAATGACTCCGGTAGGAAACTCCTGCCCAAACTTAGTTGAGACCTTCCTGGAGGAATGTTTGTATGCATCAACAAAGAGAGCCAAAATAATTCCAATGGGTACAATGCTTGGCTTGTTGGCTCGACATTTGGGTCATCTCACTCGGGCAGTGGCAAAGTGGGGGAACGTGATACACCATCAACTAGCTGGACAAAGATCACGTGCTCGCCACTATCACCTCAAAGGATCATTTCATTTGGCTATATGGTGGTGGTGCACATGCTTGTAAATTCACGACTCTTCCAAAACTGGAGTGAACGGACGTCACCAACCACACCCCATTGGAGATCCTTTACCTTACCCCCGGATGAGAGATACAAGATGGGATTTCCCTTCATATTGACTACCCTAGAAGTTGAAGATGAAATGGAGCAGCCCAAAGGAGAAGAGAAATAGGAGCAACCCACATAACCGCAACCCACATAACCGCAACCAACACAAATCCCTTAACTTTCATAAAAAAATCCAACAATTTGGCCAATAACTATTAGGAATTAACAAAAAAATCAAGGAATATGTCAAGTAGTTGATGGTATGAGCCATCAACTAGGAGGATATGGTGAGAAACCTGATGTGGTGAGTAGCGAAGTGAGGAATTAGGGGCAAATAATTGCCTCTCTAGAGCAAGAGGTCAGTGAGGAGTTTCGCTTGGTGGACCAACGGGCTAATTTTTAAGAGGAGAGCATGGAGAAATTATTGGAAATGAAGCAAGCATCCAATTTTCAAGGCTTCCAAGACATTGATACCGAAGAAAGGCAACAATTGAGGCAAGAGAAGCAAGACAGGAATTCCTGTGAGGATAAGAGGGAACCTCATGGTCCTGAGAGTAGTGGCTATTTTCCTTATCCCACTTTGGTTCTACTTAATTACTTTTGTGCATTGAGGACAATGTATTGTTTAAGTGTAGGCGAAGGAGATTTATGACATTTAGGAGTTTGACAAAATTTCTGAGTGTGTATATTTCTTTGGTGTAATTCGGAGCTCACTTTTAGAGCATTTTGTGTTGATGTAAAATCCAAAAAAACAATAATAATGAATAAAGACAAGAACACCCAAACTAAGTCGAAAACCCAAAAATGAAACTTAGGCAAATCAGGAAAGGGCTGGTAGATTGAAAAGCAGAAAGGGCAACCTAGGCAGAAATGAGAGGCCTTAAGTGTGGAAAAAGATAAGGTGTGAGACTTGAAAGAAAAGAGAGGCTAGATTGAAAGCCCGAGAGGGATCCTAGGCAAAAGTGAGAGAAAACAAAATTTTGTATTTGCTTCTCTTATTTATGCCTTTTGGAAGTTCTTTGGACTTGAGTAAGCTACCTTCCTGTCTTTCTTTGGAGCATTATACCCCCTTCTTATTATTGGCATGATTTGGTTAGTTTAAGACATCTTGGTTTGGGATATAAGGGTTCTTGCTAACTCTTATGTTTTGTGTTAGGATATTCCTAGGAATAAAGTGTTAGGTGTTCTTGGGAAAAACTTTCTTAGCTATACCCTTATATTTTTGTTTGTTCTTATTTACTCGAGGATGAGTAAAGGTTTAAGTTTGGAGGATTTGATGAGACGTGAAATGCATGATTCTGAGGGCATTTAAGATATCTTTTGTTATGTTTTTGTTGGTGGATAATTAGGTTTATAGAGGTTTTGTATGATAGAGAGTTGAAACCATTTTATTTGGTTTTCAATGTTAACTTTCCTATTTTGTGAATTATTTTAATGGGAATTTACCTCTATGAGTGTCTAGATGTCTTTTTGGGAGCTTATATTATAGATCGTCTATGAGAGAAGGTCATTCAAAAGAATGGTAGTACATTGATAACCAATCGCAAAATTGGTAGAAGGATGAAGGCCATCGAACATTATGGTAGAAGATTGAAGAAAGTGCAAGAAGAAAGAAGTCAAAAGAAGCAAAAAGTAAAGGAAAATCATAAATGAATAATGGGCACGGACAATGCCATATTACACGGTTCGTGTCACAGGAAGTTTCCCAGAAGAATTGAAGGTCCAGTTGACGGACCCTGCAAACATGCACGGTCTGTGCCAAGCAGAAGTCTGGAAGACCTTCCCTGAAGATAGACTGTGCAAATGAGCATGGTCTGTGTTGCTCGGTCGCTAGAAAAGACAACCCTAGATGTGGACCGTGTACTTGTGTACGGTTCATGAAGGAACGGTCTGTGCCACCCTATTGACTTGGGTTTTGTCCAACGAGTTTTGGTTTTTCTATCTCTCACCACTATAAAAGGTGGTCCTTTATTCACAAGACAAAGAGAGAGGCAAATATAAAAAGGAAAAAAAAATCATTTTCTCCTATTTTTTCATTGAATACACTTCTTTCATGGCATTTATTCAATGCAATGCCATGGATTTAATTCTTGTAGCTTAATTTATGACTTGAGCATTTTTAAGCATGTATTAACTTTATGATTTGTAAGACTCTAGATTCATGTCTATTCCATTTGCTATAAATAGTTCTTATGCATCTTGCTATAATTTTGTGATGAATGAGATTAGAATGTACACTTAGTTTAGCTTTATGCATAATTTAGTGCTAGACTCGGGAATGACGTGAGAAGTGTTACATTTCTATGTCTATTGGGATGCGGGGGTGTTAACCATGAGGTCGTTGAAGACACATGTGCGGGGGGTGGTGATAGAATTAGTCTCGTGTTGGGTTATTTTTTGGACGACGACAATTGGTTCAGGTGATGTTAGGACTCGACTGGGGTCGTAAGATAATGGCCAAAGGTTATATCCTGAGTTTGTAGAAACTATTCGGGTAATTTCCCTAGAGTAATCATGAGGTACTAATGTCCTAAGTGGCACAAGATAATCTTAGGATGTGTATTCACAATGTAGGTCCCGATGATCCATATGACTTTCATGTTTAATTTACTACATGCATTCCCGGGTTTATTAAACTCAGATGTGAGGGCTAGAGGTGGTAGTGAGAGGGTTCTGCTAGCTATATATAGAGGAAGTGAGATTTTGAGGAGGGGACGTAACTGACATGGTGTGACAGGTTGAGGGAGTTCTTAAGATATCAACATCTCCACATCGTTTGATATAGATATTACATAGAAATATATATCTTTCATGCAAATAGAAGTCTAATACCAAATCTTATAGTTAATCATGTGATGCAAATGCCCCCAGTGCCCGTTTATACTATCTTTATCTTGTTGTATTTGTTTTGGCTCATAGTTAGTAGATTAATTTTTTAAATAAAAATCCCCTATGTTTTCTACTCCTGACACACATTTAGGGTGACGCTCGTGTGTGAACTTTCCAAAGCTATCCTTTAAACCCCTAAGTCTCCGTGGACGACACCCTAACCTACCGCTATCTACTTTCCAGAAGTTAGGAGTGAGTAAGAAAGCAACATTATAAATATTATCTTTGATTGTGGCCCGTGGGTATTTAACGACGCCCATGGATCCAGTCGCTATGGTTGGTGGGATACTCGGTTGCGCAGGTACCTCCCCAAACACTTCTGGGTTACAATATGAGGCAAGAAACTCCGCTGCATAAATAGCATCGGGGCTAAGGAATAGGTCCTCCGATAGGGTGTCATCCGAGATGGCCATCCGACCAGGTTGTGGGGGATCCATGAATCAAGACACTCTAATACTATCGTATAGCCATATGAAGCATTTATCAACTGTGTGTGTAGTAAGCATCTTGGCTTTCTCCAATTTCTTAACTCTATAAACATTCCCAACCAGCCTCGCCTCACTACTTGGACATCAATATGTTGAGCATATCCTAAGTGTCGTGCAAATAATCCAACCATTCCTCCCATGGAGATCCTCTCAGCTCAATCTACAACTGTCTGCAAACATTCTTGTACAAATAAATTCATGAGGTTCGAGTACCTTATCCCTTCCGGAGACAAAGACCACAACACTTGCTCATTAAGTTGCTACATTTGGTAGCCTCCCCATAACCCCCATGACAAAATACGGTCATGGAAAGGAGATAGTGGACATATCTCATCATCACATGAACAGTAAAGGTGCTCATTCCCTTATTGCTTTGATCCTTCACCAGAATTCATTAAGGGAGAATTCCGGGGGTCATCTCTCTACCCTTGAAAGATCACACACTTATACCCATCTAGAAGCCTCCTCCACCTAGCTTTATATCACTGACAAAGTTTCATCATCCAAGTGGAATGTGATATAGCAAGCCCTATCATTATCAACCATTTGTTCCAATGTGGCTGAGAATTCCAACACCCAAAACCCCTGCGTAGGGGAGTACCGGTCTAAGAACCCCTTCAATCATATTCTGCATAACAAATACCAAACCAGTTCTAAAAGGCTAGGTTCCCTAGTGTTTCTTTACATGAAAACTTGGTTTTGAGTATTATCCTCCCTACTTGTGTGACTTTTTTCCATTTTTTAATCCCATCTTCAGTGATGTTCCTAAGACTTATATATTCCTTAGCTCAGTCAGGAACACTTACAAAAGCTCGAGGTGAGCTGGCATTTTCTACTCTGCTTCTTTTAGGCCCCATCTCAATAAGAAAAACAAACCAAGGTGATAATGACAACAAACATGCTCAACCAAGAGTTAGCACAAGGTTCAACACTATACCACTAATAGGTTCTCCACCTAGGGAGAGCTAAGGCCTATAATTGAACATGAATCTTGTTACATGTTTAAGGTATGATATTTGTTATTTCACCGTTGACCAACATCTTAAGCTCAAGGACTGACCACGAGTACATCCTTGAACATGAACTCCTATATGCATTCTTGGTATAATCATTAGTATTTCACCGTTGACCAATACCTAACATATAAGGATTAATTAATAGAATATTCGTGATTGAATGGTAATGATAAGCGGTCAAACCTCTAGTACTAATCCTGATAAGAACCCTTAACCTGTGATGGACATTGACTTGTACTATTCAGCGGTCAACACACAAGTACATCAAGAACACAAACACCTTTATGCATTATAGGTATAGTCATTAGTATTTTACTATTGACCAATACCTTATATTCAAGGGTTGACCATTAGTTACTTGATTGACTGGTAGTGATCGGCAGTCAAACCTCTAGTACTACTTCTAATAAGAACCCTTAACCCGTGATAAACATTGACTTGTAGTATTTGGCGGTCAACCCATGGATAAATCCCTGAACACGAACTCCTTTATGCATTTTAGGTATGATTATATTATTTCACCGTTGACCAATACCAAACGTTCAAGGGTTCACCACTGGTTACCTGATTTCCATGTACAAATCGATGATCAAACCTCTATTACTACTCCTAGTAAGAACTCTTAACATGTGAAGAGCATTGACTTGTAGTATTCGTTACTCAACCAACAGGTAAAAACCTGCACACAAAATCCTATATACATTCTAGGTATAATCATTAGTATTTCACTGCTGACCGATACATGGTGCTTAAGAGTTAACCACTAGTGCATACCTGATTGACTAGTAGTGATCAATGGTCAAACCTTTTGTACTACTCCTAATAGAACCTTTAACTTGTGACAGACGTTGGTGGCAACCAACCCTCGTGTAAATTCTTGAACACAAACTCTTTTATGCATTCTAGGTATGATCATTAGTATTTCACAGTTCACTGGCACCTGGCGTTCAAGTGTTGACCATTAATTACCTGATTAACTGGTAGTGATCAGTGATCAAACCTCTAGTACTACTCCTAATAAGAACCTTAACATGTGACGGGCGATGACTTATGGTATTTAGCGCTCAAACCAAAAGTAATCCTAGAACACGAACTCCTATCTGCATTCTATGTATAATCATTAGTATTTCACCATTGACTGGAAGCTGGCGTTCAAGGGATGACCACAAGTTACATGGTTTTTGTTCCTTGATCAAACACGGATCGATATTGTTCACTCATAGCAACGGTGTCATGTTATTTCATAAAAATCCACCAACATCGGTAATCTATCTATTTTAGATTGGTTGTTTGTAGTTACGAACATGCGATTTCGCCCACTTGTCGTTGTTGTATCATTAGAAACCAAAATGTTGCTGACATTAATAAGTTAAACAGTTTGCAACATTTTTATACACTAGTAGCATTGTAATTTTTGGGTATCTATGCATATTCCAAAAAAAGAAAAACAAGTATCTCTCCATACAAAACCCTAGCAAATGCACATCAAACCTCAGCCGAACCTGGCCCATTTCAACTTTGTTCCCCTCGCCCTCCCCCTCACACTGGTCGTTTGAGTTTGGTGGCCACCATTTCCACTAGCCAAACCATTCCATATCTACTCTCATTTTCCTATTCAAGAGCCCAAATTGAAAGAGGCGTACACGGCCCTATGCCGACATCAACTTCAGCAAATACTCAACTTCAGGTACACTGATTTCTTTTTATAAGTGATTGGTGAATTATTATGTACGAATTTCTATACATTGTATGTCATGTGGAAAAATTATAACAGTGTTAATTTGTTGGGTGATTTTATTGATTATGTAGGAATTTATTTAGCAAGATTATGTTGATTATTTCTATGTTGGCTAGTGTTTTAATTGTATTGAAATTGATGTTTTCTTAGCCCTAGTTAATGTTGATTTCAGTATTGTGAATGGTGGTGATGTTGTTTTTCTTTAGTTTCTCGTTTTGTGACTCTTCTGATGAAATTTCAAAAATGTTTTAGTTTGCGCAAGAACTTGCTTTGCTTGGGAATTTTTGTTACGTGTGATGGTTACATTTAATTGTTAGCCTTTCTAAATTTATTTTTCATGTTGGTATAGGAAAATGGAAAAAATTAAGGCGATGGTTACCATACCTAAGGATGATTCAGAGGATGAGGTAAATACATCATGGCTGAGGAGGAAAGTGGCAAACAAGAAGGGGGTGGAGAAGCTCTAGAAGAAAGTCGTGTTCGATAGAGCACATTTCATCACCTTGGAGAATCAGGAGAGGTACAACCTTATGCCTACCAGATCCATAAAAAAAGTTATGGGCGGTACAAGCGCCAACTTTTGTTCAATTGCATCTTGACTACTTCCTAGAGTCATTCAAGAGGTCCCAAATGGAAACCCTATTGTGCTTCGACCTGCCAGTACATCTAGTAGATGTATATGAGTTCTACTCCAACTCCAACCCCCTCGAAAATGGTGACTTCAAGACCAGGTGAACAAGAATAGATTCACAGTCAGTTCCGACTCCATCAACATCACTATCAATTGGCCAACAAGGAAAATTATGATTGAAGTTCGTCGTTTGTATTTTAGGGAATAATGGCCCTTGGAGAAAAAACAACCCTGATTGCCTTTATCTGAGCCCTTTGGCAGCGAAATACTTTCACGGGATCAACAAAAGTTAATTGATGATCCAAAATGTTTAAAGATCGAGATTCAACTTGAAGAACCAAATGGTGTATGAGATAATTGATAGGAATTTGATCTTGGAGGATCATCTTGTGGAGTGCACCATCAAAGACTTGATACTTTTTTTCCACGTCGTGCAGAACAAGAAGAGCATTCATAAATACACAATCATCAGTGAGATGGCGATGGTGGCATCAAGCAAGAGGAGCATGAACATCCCTTATAGAAAATAATCACAAAACTCATTCAGATGGAGAACATAACCAAAATATTGAGGAGACCATCTATGAAATCGAGTGCTAATTAATGAGGACGTTCTCGTCATAGGGTAAATTCATGAGGTCATGCTAGCCACAATGCAAAGCCAAGAGGCTGGATCATCCCACACTCTAGAAGGTGTACACAAAGCTCCTGAGGGTAATTCATAGGCTCTAGGATGGAGATAAAACCGGGAACTCTGAGATTTAAGAGGGATGTGGTGATCAAGCGTCAGTTCAAGACAAAAATTAATTTGAAGGAAGATTGAATTTTCTAATTTGTTTGTGATGGGAATTTGTAACAGTTTACATTTGCATTTGTTTTTAGATTTGTTCTTGGATTTTGTAAATTACTAGTTCGATGGTCATGTTTAGTGATAATCTTGTTATTTTCAACAAGTTTATTGAGAAGGTGTTTGTGAATGGTTGAATAAACCAATCCAACAGTTAGTTTGCTGCAATTCTAAAATGAACATGAAAAAGTACCTCAAGCAACCAACGTTGACAACATCACGGTACGCAATTGGTGAAATCCGTTATCAAGCCAAAGTCTCACCGAGATTGGTTTACAGTTACTTTTTCCAATCAAATTCTCAACCAAATTCAGTAGATTCATATCGTTGAAATTGACATGTAATCAATATGGCTTCGTTCCGCATTCGGCCTCTCTTAACAAGTTATTCACATTGGTGTTACCTATAAAGGGGCGGCTGTATCTTTGAATAAAATGTGCCCCGAGGTTAGTTTTATGGTTTCTGTTTAGCTAAAATTTCACCGACAATTTACCAATGTTAGTAGTTTCCTGTAAAATATTGACTACTACCTTCATTGAAATTAAGATTTTCTTCAACAACTCAAAGTATGGAAAATAGAAAAATGTTCCAAAAATAAAATAACTGAATTCGTTTAAATACCAACCACAGTGAATCTAAATAAAAACGTATAATAAAAAATTCAAGCGATATTTCTCCTCTGCTTAGTGTTTGTCTTTATGCGTTAGTCCAAATCGTATCAATATGGTCCCTTCTAACTCCAACTACCACATGTGTGGTACCATCATTATCAATATTTTCAATGCAACTCAAATGTGAACTGTCTTATAAGTCCATTACACCAATATCACCTTCACTAGTAAACTTTTCTCTGAATGACCACTGCTTTGGTCTTGTCCATTGAGTTGTCAACATAAAATTCTTGCTCTGCCTTTAAGGCTAGAATATATTGATCGGCTTTAGAATATATCTTTCTAAAATCCACAACTGTGAAACTTAGCTCATCCGTAGATACATATTTGTTGTTACCGACCCACTTGCATTGAATATTAGAGCCTCGAAACTAGTGTACTCCCTTCGTCCTTATTTTAGTGTCTTACTTCCTCTTTTATCATTATTCAATAATAATTTTATGGTTTTAATATCTTAAATTATGTTTACAAATAAATTATGAAAATTAAATATTAAAAAATATGTGTTACGATGAATGCAGCAGTATCTCATGTGATATTTTTCACATTTATAAATTTATATATTTTTACAATACAAACAACATTAATTTTATTGATGAATAGTGATGTAAGACGATAAAAAAGGGACGGAGGGAGTATATATAACAGTACCGAAGAAAAGTTGATGTTTAAAAAACAGATGTTAGAATAAATTTAACTAGATATCTCATAATTAAAAATTTACGGTCAAAGTTTATTAAATTTGACCTGAAAAAGGTAAGGGTGTAGCTTGATAAGTCCTAGACTCATGAAATAAATTAGTATATTCAAAAAATCAAAGCGAAAAATAATTGGAAATTGTTTACAAGTATTTACTCACTGAGATTATCACCAACAAAAAATTTCTTTCCCTTTCCCCATTCTTGATAATCAAAGTTGAGCTTCCAACCGCTGTCATCTCCAACCACAATATCTTCTGCCATGGTTGAACTAGCAAGAAAAAATGAAACTACTGTAAATGCTGTTACCAAATGCATGAACGCCATTATACAAGTAATTATTGCTATGATGATCAAAAGTTAAATACTAATTAGTTTGTGTAAGTGCTATAAATACTGAATGCTGAAAATCCACTGTTGTAAGTTATGTTTTTATAGAGATGGAATGAGCTGGCTTGACGGCATTAATGAATACGGACAGCCGGACAGGCAATCACATGACACTACAACACAAAACTACAACACAAAAGGTATCCTTATATAGGGACACTTATATAAAATGCATTCCAATAAATGTATATTAGGATGCTTATGAATTAAACGTCTCAAAGTTGCGTGACATGTGTTAAAAGCATCCTAATATATATGTAATTAGGACATTACAAAGCGACGCAATATACAAAAAAATTGGGACATATATAAGCGTCCTAATAGATATATATTAGGACACTTATAAATTAAACGTTTCAATGTATATA
>JAULKJ010293022.1:0-12133 GCA_032355405.1 Rubia balearica | reverse complement strand
ACCTACAGAGAAGCTGTTTCAGGTACTGATGCTGAGAAATGGCTTGTAGCAATGGGAGATGAGATGGAGTCCCTTCAGAAGAATCAGACATGGGATTTGGTTCAACAGCCTGAAGGGAGAAAGATTTTCACTTGCAAATTGGTTTTCAAGAATAAGGAAGCAATATCAACGGCAGAGGGGATCAAGTACAGGGCCAGAGTTTTTGCCAGAGGTTTCAGTCAGAGAGATAGAGTAGACTACAATGAGATTTTCTCACTAGTGGTCAGACACACTTCCAACATGGTGTTGCTAGCTACAGTGACATATCAGGATTTGGAGCTAGAACACCTTGATGTAAAGACCGCTTTTCCGCATGGAGAATTGGAGGAAGAGATATACATGACTCAGCGAGATGGTTTCCAAGTTCCTAGAAAGGAAAAGTATGATTGAAAATTGAAGAAGTCCTTATATGGGCTTAAGCAGTCTCTAAGGCAGTGGTACAAGAGATTTGAAAGACATATGCTTGAGTTGGGCTACACAAGGAGTTCATATGATTGTTATGTCTACTATAGTTATCCTAATGAATCTAAATAGTTATCCTGGAATCTTTATAATGGTAGACCATGATGATGAATTTCTTATCTCTACACGGAAAATGTTAACCACACATCCCAAAACAAACAATTTACCAAACCATTTGTTAAATTAACCTAAAAGTTTGTACTATTTACTATAGTTTTTAAATATATTCATTCTTGTGATGTTTTTTGTATTTGTATATGTATTACACATGCATGTGATAAACATGCATAATACGTGGAACTTATCTTTTTAAGAATTGGGATTCATACTTTGGAATACGAATAAAATGAAGGGAGGGAGCTTATTACATTTTCAAACTTCTGATAAATAAATTATTCAAACAATATATATATATATATACATATTATCGGTGGGATATATGTACGATGCAATGGTTATAAAATCTGGGTGCATGCTGAGTGTATATAGTTTTTTTCTAACTCCTCAAGAACATGGACAAAACGAATGTTAAGTACTTTGCCCTGACTGTAAGACTAAGTTTAATCATGGGATGTCCACTGTGGAGAATTTACAATAAAAAATTAGTTATGGCATAAAATTGAACCACCAACCTCACAAGGAACAATGTTCGTTGTTTTCTATGGTGTAGAAGGGATGTATTTTTCATCTCCAAACAAAGTTCAATGCAATTGTATTTCAGGTAGCACAAAGAAACATACTCTTGCTGAATGAGAATGTCACACAAAATACCACCACCTAAATCCACCACCAATGTCCACCATCTTGGAGTACTACTAGTTGTTCCCTTTTGTGAGTGTTGATCGAGATTTTCATTGCTGTGGATTTGTAGTTAATTGGTCAAACCTGCATTTTGGGCAGAGTTTGAGAACTTGGAGGAGAGAACACGCATTGATAAGTGAGCATAGCTACCACTGGGAAGGACGTTTAAGGTTCTAGTAGTGAGTTTTTTCTTTCTCCCTTACATTTTTATCTTGCCTTATTTTCGCATTGAGGACCATGTGTGTTTCAAGTGTGGGGGAGATAAATATATCTCATTATATTGTATTGTTGTATGCATATGCTCTACTTTGATTTGTTTTCCTTAAAAAATTACTTTTAAGTTGAAAACTCGAGGGGGGAACTTAGGCACAATTTGGGGGCCTGGAAATTTTGAAAACCCAAAAGGGATACCTATACAAAAATGAGAGGTCTTGCATGTTGAAAAAGTGAGGTGTGAGCACTAGTGGAAAAAGGGTTATTAAAGGCAGTTTTATAGGCCCGGAGAAGTCACTTTATAAGAGACTTCTCTGGTAGTGACATTCAGGAACTCCCGTTAAAATGCACTCTTCAAAGGCGATTATTTTCCCCCTTTGAACCTTTCCTAAAAACTTCCTTCCATATGTTAAGGGGTCAGAACCTGGGTTCCAAATCGGATCTTGAATTTGGTTGTCAGAGGAGAAAATAGGGTCCTGATACCGTAACATAATTGAGGTTCTTCTGTTGGATATAATTTCAGGCCTTTGTATTTTGACGCATAAAAATGAATTTTACGTTACTACGTTTGGGACAAATTTGAACTTTAAGTTCTGAGAACAAAATGCCAAATATGGTCTATGACAAAGCAGTGTACATTAACCTGGGACACGGTTCTCAATTAGAACTCTTTTGGGCATTAATGTCAATTTAAAAATTACCAATATATTAAACCGGGCTATAGAAACGCCTGATATCAGAGCTTCAATACACACAAAGATCTATATAATACGCTAATGAAGCCCCATTCTATTGATAGGAATAGAAATATAGCCAATTGTATTCCCCAAAACAAACGTCATCATAATTCAAGTTAAGTATCAAAAATCCATAGACTATGTTAACATAGCAGCAATCTATGTATAGCAATATAGTTCTAGCAAATTCTATTATGTACATTATATGTCATCCATATATATACCCCACGGATTAGATCTCACGCGAATCTAAACCACAGTTAGATTTCCAATTGATGTCGACCTGGTGTTCACTAAATACCTAGCCAAGCAATTTCTTTCCATGCTCATATTGTCATGTGAATACAGTTTGTTGTTGACCTGAAAAATCTATGATTATGAAAATATGACAATTAGGCCCATAGAAAATCTAATAATAGACAATAAATGGGGCGCAAAACTTACTCACCAAGAATTTTTTAAGAGCAAGCAACATTCACGATTTTGCTTTATGGGTTTGGAGAGCATATAAATTCCTTAAAATTAAGAAGAAGTGTTGCTATTGTCTCCCAAAATTAAATGCAATAAAGACAACCGATATAGAAATATAGCAAGTTCATGTTACTTGTGAATGGTTTCATTAATAAATTGTTTTCTTAAAGTTTTATAAAATGGTGCCTGCAACTATGCTTCTTAAGATTCTACAAACTAATTTAGCTAAAACATATATTTTGTGAAAGCAAGTTTATGTGTCGTGCGAGAAGTATTGCAATTTTTTCACTTTCTTTCATGCCATGTGTGCTTTGCGAGCTGGATATATACTGGAACTGCACTTTTCAAAGAGAGAATATGTTCAACAAGAAAAGGTTTTCTTATTGAGCCTTTCATTGTGCCCATATCCAGATAATGTGGTACACATGAAAACTGCCAATGATAATTTTCTAAAAATCCATGCTTCAAAGTGAGAACCAATGGACACATTATTTTTATACTATTATTATTGTTGTTTCATGTTGATACTTTAAAAAAATATTGTGAATTTCATAATCCACAAGTTAAAATTTTCTATGTTTGATCCAAAACTGATTTCCTAATGAATTTACATAATTATATATCTGCTTCAAAGTGAGAACCAATGGCCACATTATTTTTATACTACGGTTATTGTTGTTTCATGTTGATACTTTAAAAAAATATTGTGAATTTCATAATCCACAAGTTAAAATTTTCTATGTTTAATCCAAAACTGATTTCCTAATTAATTTACATAATTATATATATGGGTTTATGTTGCACGTGCATGTTTTAAACGTGCATAGTGCATGAAAATTATCTTAACAAGAATGCAGATTCACACTTTAGGATTTGAATAAAATTGGCGGGAAGGGTGGTTATTAACTTTTCATGCATCTGATAAATAAATTATTCAAACAATATATACATTTTCTAGGTGGTAAATATGTATAATGTAATGGTTGTAAAATCTAGGTGCATAAAAATTTTGTTCAACCTCCTAAAGAACATGTGAAAAAACAACCTTCAATACTTTTTTATTATTTCTAAGACTAAGTATTATCATAGGTTTTCCATTGTGGAGAAGTTACACTTAAAACCTAGGTGTGACAAATATAAGTGAACCACCAACATTACCAACAACATTGATAGTTTCTTGCTATGGTGCACAAGGGATTTATTTTTCATCTCAGCACCTGGTATGATCCAATTGGGGTTCATGTGGCATGATGAAACACAATCTTTCTGCATGAGAATGTCAAATTGTTTTAAGAGAAAGAAGTAGAAAGCCAATATCAAAGCAAAAGATACTCTGCTGAACTCGGAGAAATCGATTTTAGTTAATAACCCCAATGCTCCTAAGCTGATAAAATTCGATGAGTAGCAGTTGGTTTCTTTGTTGCATATAATTATGAACCTTTTACTGTAAAATTTAATACTGATGGGTGTAAGATTAGGAGGAAAACAAGATGATAATTTAAAATAAGTGTTAAACTGCTATTGACCAAGAATTTTTGGAACAAGAAACATTCACAATTATGCTTCATGGTTTTGGAGAGCATGTGAAACCCCTAAAATTAAGAGGAAGTGTTACTTTTTTCTCGCAAAATGGAATGTAATAAAGCCAACTAATATAGAAAGATTGCAGGTTCGTGTTACTATTGAATAAATTCGTTAATAAATAATTTCTTAAATTTTGAGACAATAGAGCCTGTAACTGTGCTTCTTAAGATTCCGCCTACTTAATATGCTGAAACATATATTGTTTGCAAGCAAGTTTATGGGTCATGCGGGAACTATTGCAAAATTTCACTTCTTTCATTCCCCGTGTGCTCTGCGAGCCGGATATATAATGGAACTGCACTGTTGAGAGATAGATAGTGTTCCAGAAAAAATTGGTTTCTTATTGTGCCCCAAATCTAGATAATGTGTTACAAATGAAAAATAACAAGTTTGATTTCTCTACAAAACTAGGCTTCTCAGCTAAATTTAATTTTCATATTTTGATTATACTCTTATTACTGTTGTGCTATTTTAATTATTTCAAAAAATGTTTTGGATTTTATAACCCACAAGTTAAATTTTTCCCAAGTTCCTTACCAAACAGATATTGTAATTAATCTACATAATTATATGTGTATGCGTTGCACATGCATGTCATGAACTTGCATAGTGCGAGAAATTTATCTTGACAAGAATGCAGATTCACGCTTTGAAATGTAAATAAATTGGGAGAAGGGTGTTATTACCTTTTTATGCATCTAATAAATAATTAATTCAAACAATATAAATACATATTCCAGGTGGGAAATATGTACACTGCAATATTTGTAAAATATGGGTGCATGGTGAGTGCATAAAAAATTTGTCAAACCCCCTTAATACCGTGGCCGGAAAAAACCTTAAGTGTCTTTTCCTTAATTCTAAGATTAAGTCTAATCATGGGTTGTCCATTGCGGAGAATTTACAATCAAAACCTATGTATGACAAATAAGACTGAACCGCCAACTTTACTAGGCACATTGATAGTTTTTTGCGATGGTGTGGAAGCGATGTATTTTTCATCTTAACACCTAGTTTAATGAAATTTTTGTTCATGTTGCATGAAGAAACACACTCTTTTCGAATGGGAATGTCATACTTGTTGAGGAGAAAAAATAGTGGAAAGTTAATGTCAAATCGAAAGATACACCACAGAACTTGGAGAAATCGATTTTGGAGAATAACCGGAATGCTCCTGAACTGATAAAATTTGTTAAGAAGTAGTTGGTTTGTTTGTTGAAATATAATTATGAACGTGTTACTATAATATTTACCTCATGGCGCCAATTTCAATGCCCATGGGCCTATGATTTGGAACTAAACTAAATGAGAATTTGAAACTAGTGTTAAACTGCTATTCACCAAGAGTTTTTTGGAGAAAGCAACATTAACGATTTTGCTTCATGGGTTTGGAGAACATGTGAATTCCCTAAAATTAAGAGGAAATGTTGCTTTTGTCTCGCAAAATGGAATGCAATAAAGCCAACCGATATAGAAATATTGCAGGTTCATGTTACTTGTGAATGGTTTCATCAATAAATTGGTTTCTTAAATTTTTAGAAAATGATGCCTGCAACTATGCTTCTTAAGATTCTACCTACTAAGTTTGCAAATACATATAATTTGTCCAAGCAAGTTTATGTGTCGTTCGGGAAGTATTGCAATTTTTCCACTTTCTTTCATGCTATGTGTGCTCTGCGAGCTGGATATATAATGGTACTGCACTATTTAAAGGGAGAATGTATTCAACAAGAAAATGGGTTTCTTATTGAGCCTTTCATTTTGCCCCAAATCTAGATAATGTGGTACACATGAAAACTTCCAATGACAGTTTCTCTAAATATCCATGCTTCAAAGTGAGAACCAATGGCCATAATATATTTTTACTACGATTATTGTGGTTTTATGTTGATACTTTAAACAAATATTGTGGATTTCATAATCCAAAAGTTAAAGTTTTCTATGTTTGGTACCAAACTGATTTCCTAAGGAATCTACATAATTATATGTCCAGGTTTTTTTTTGCATGTGAATGTTATAAACGTGCATAGTACGTGAAAATGATCTTAACAAGAACGTAGATTCACTCTTTAGGATTTGAATAAAATTGGGGGGAGGGGCGGGTTATTAACTTTTCATGCATCCAATAAATAAATTCTTAAAACAATATATATATTCTAGGTAGGAAATATGCATAATGCAATGGTTGTAAAATCTAGGTGCATAAAAATTTCGTTCAACCTCCTTAAGAACATGTGCAAAAACAACCTTCAGTACTTCTTCATTAATTACAAGACTAAGTATTATCATGGATTTTCCATTGTGGAGAAGTTACAATCAAAACCAAGGTGTGACAAATAAAAGTGAACCACCAACATTACCAAGCACATTGATAGCTTCTTGCTATGGTGTAGAACAAATGTATTTTTCAATTCAGCACCTAGGTCAATGCAATTGTGGTTCATGTGGCACAATGAAACACTCTTTATGAATGAGAATGTTATAATGGTTTAAGAGAAAAAAAGTGGAAAGCCAATGTCAAAGCAAAAGATACTCCGCTGATCGTGGAGAAATCAATTTTGGAGAATATTCCCAATGCTTATGAGTTGATAAAATTTCATAAGAAGCAGTTGGTTTCTTTGTTGCAAATAATTATAAACATGTTTAAATTTAAATCAGAGCACCATTTTCTATACCGATGGGTCTAATATTAGGAGCAAAATAAAATGATAATTTGAAAGAAGTGTTAAACTGCTATTGACCAAGAATTATTTGGAACAAGCAACATTCACGATTATTCTTTATGGGTTTCGAGAGCATGTGAAACCCCTAAAATCAAGAGGAAGTGTTACTTTTTACTCGCAAAATGGAATGCAATCAAGCCAACCAATATAGAAAGATTGCAGGTTCAGGTTACTAATCAAGGATTTCGTCAATAAATTAGTTTCTTAAATTTTGAGACAATGCAGCCTTCAATTATTCTTCTTAAGATTCTACCTAATTAATCTCCTAAAACATATATTGTTTGCATGCAATAGTATGGGTCATGTAGGAATTGTTGCAAAATTTTCACTTTTTTTCATGCCATGTTTGCTCTGCGAGCAGGATATGTAATGGAACTGCACGGGTGGGAGAGAGATAGTGTTCTAGAACAAAATGGGTTTCTTATTGTGCCCCAAATCTCGATATTGTGTTACACATGAAAACTAATAATGGTGATTTATCTACTAAACCATGCTGTTCAGCGAGATCCAAATGGTCATATTTTGATTATACTATGATTACTATTGTGCTATTTGTATTCTTTCAACCAATATTGTGAATTTCATAATCCACAAGTCTAATTTTTCCAAGTTCTATCCCAAAGGATATCCTAATGAATATACATAATTATCTGTGTATGCGTTTTAAGTGCATGTCATGAATGGGCATAGTGTGAGAAATTTATCTTAACAAGAATGCAGATTCACACTTCGAAATGTGAATAAATTGGGGGTTGTTGCCTTTTTATGCATATAATAAATAAATAATTCAAACAATATAAATACTTATTCAGGGTGGGAAATATGTACAGTGCAATGGTTGTAAAAATATGGGTGCATGGTGAGTGCATAAAAATTTTGTCCAACCACCTTAAAAACATGTACCAAAAAACCTTAACTACCTTTTCCTTAATTATAATATTAGGTATAATCTTGGATTGTCCATTGCAGAGAAGTTACAATCAAAACCTAAGTATGACAAATAAAAATGAAACCACCAACATTACCAGGCACATTGATAGTTGTTTTCTAGGGTGTGGAAGGGATGTATTTTTCATCTCAGCCCTTGTTCAATGTAATTGTTGTTCATGCGGCATGAAGAAACACATTCTTTATAAATACGAATGTCATACTAGTTGAGGAGAAAAAACAATGGAAATTTAATATTTAAGTGAAAGATACTCGCGCAGAACTTGGAAAATTGATTTTGGAGAATAATCGGAATGCCCCTAAACTGATAAAATTTGATAAGAAGTAGTTGGTTGCTTTGTTGTAAAATAATTATGACCATGTTACTGTAATAATTACCTCATAGCCCTGTTTTGCATGCCAATGGGTTTAAGATTTGAACAAAACTAAATGATAATTTGAAGTGTTAAGCTGTTATTCACCAAGAGTTTTTTGGAGCAAGCAACATTCATGATTTTGCTTCATGGGTTTAGAAAGCATGTGAATTCATTAAATTAAGAGGAAGTTTTGCTTTTGTCTAGCAAAATAGAATGCAATAAAGCCAACCGATATAGAAATATTGCAGGTTCATTTTACTTGTGAACGATTTCGTTAATAAATTGGTTTCGTTAATAAAGACAATAGTGCCTGCAATTATGCTTCTTAATATTTTACCTACTTAATTTGCTCAAACATATATTTTATTCAAGGAAGTTTATGTGGCGTGCGGGAAATATTGCAATTTTTCCACTTTCTTTCATGCCATGTGTGCTATGCGAGTTGGATTTATAATGGAACCGCATTGTTCAAAGAAGGAATATGTTCAATAACAAATGGGTTTTTTGTTGTGCCTTTCATTGTGCCCCAAATCCAGATAACGTGGTACGAATGAAAATTGCCAATGGCAATTTCTCTAAAAATCCATGCTTCAAAGAGAGAACCAATGGCCATATTATGTTTATACTACCATTATTGTTGTTTTTTGTAGATACTTTAAACCAATATTGTGGATATCATAATCCACAAGTTAAATTTATCTATGTTTGATCCCAAACTGATTTCCTAATGAATCTACCTAATTAGTTATCTGGGTTTATTTTTCACGTGCAAGTTATAAATGTGCATAGTGCATGAAAATTATCCTAACATGAATGCAAATTCACACTTTAGGATATGAATAAAATTGGGGGAGGGGGGGTTATTAACTTTTCATGCATCAGATAAATAAATTATTCAAATAATATCTATATATACACACATATTCTAAGTGGGAAATATGTATAATTAAGTGGTTGTAAAATCTGGTTGCATAAAAAATTTCGTTCAACCTTCTTCAGAACATGTCCAAAAACAACCTTCAGTACTTTTTCATTAATTCTAAGACTAAGTATTATAATGGATTTTTCATTGCAGAGAAGTTACAATCAAAACCTTGGTGTGACAAATAAAAGTGACCCACCAACATTACCAACCACTTGATAGTTTCTTGCTACGGTGTAGAAGGGATGTATTTTTCATCTTAACACCAAATCAATGCAATTGTGGTTCATCTGGTACGATGAAACACTTTCTTTCTAAATGAGAATGTCATACTGGTTTAAGAGGAAAAAAGTGGAAAGCTAATATCGAAACAAAAAATACTCCGCTGAACTTGGAGAAATTAATTTTGGGGAATAATTCCAATGCTCCTGAGTTGATAAAATTTGATAAGAAGCTGTTGGTTTCTTTGTTGCAAATAATTATTAATCTGTTACTGTAAAATTTACCTCAGAGTACCATTTTCTCTACCGATGGGTCTAAGATTACGATTAAAACTACAAGATAATTTGAAACAAGTGTTAAACAGCTATTGACCAAGAATTTTTTGGAACAAGCAACATTCATGATTATGCTTCATGGGTTTGGAGAGCTACTGAAACCCCAAAAATTAAGAGAAAATGTAATTTTTTCCACTCAAAATAGAATTAAGCCAACCAATATAGAAAGATTGCATAATAATGTTACTATTGAATGATTTCGTCAATAAATTGGTTTCTTAAATTTTGAGACAATAGAGCCTGCAATTGTACTTCTTATGATTCCACCTACTTCATTTGTTAAAACAAATATTTTTTACAAGCAAGTTTGTGGGTCGTACGAGAATTGTTTCAAAATTTTCACCTTTTGCCATAGTGGAACTGCACTTTTGAGAGAGAGACATGTTCCAGAACAAAATGGGTTTTTCATTGTGCCCCAAATCTGGATAATGTATTGCATATGAAAACTAACAATGGTGATTTCCCTACAAAACCATGCTTCTCAACGAGAACCAAATGGTCATAATATGATTATACTATGATTACAGTTGTGCTATTCGAATTCTTTTAACCAATATTGTGGATTTCATAATCCACAAGTTAAATTTTTCCAAGTTCCATCCCAAACAGATATCCGAATGAATCTACATAATTATCTGTGCATTCGTTGCACGTGCATGTAATGAACGTGCATAGTGCGATAAATTTATCTTAACAAGAATGCGGATTCACACTTCGAAATGAGAATAAATTGGGGGGTATTACCTTTTTATGCATCTAATAAAGAAATTATTTAAAAATATAAATACATATTCTAGGTGGGAAATATGTACATTGCAATGGTTGTAAAGTATGGGTGCATGCCGAATGCTTAAAAAATTCGGCCAACCTCCTTAATAACATGTACAAAAAAACCTGAAGTACCTTTTCCGTAATTATAAGATTAATTCTAATCATGGGGTGTCCATTACTGAGAAGTTACAATCAAAACCTATGTATGACAAATAAAAGTGAACCACCAACATTACCAAGAACATTGATAGTTTTTGCTATGGTGTAGTAGGGATGTATTTTTCATCTCAGCACTCAGTTCAAAGCAATTGTGGATCATGTGGCATGAAGAAACACACTCTTTATCAAGTAAATGCCATCCTGGTTGAAGAGAAAAAAAGAAGTAGAAAACCAATGCCAAAGTGAAAGATATACCGCTGAACCTGGAAAAATTGATTTTGGGGAATAATCTGAATGCTCCTAAACTGATAAAATTTAATAAGAAGAACTTGGTTTAGTTGTTCCAAATAATTATGAACCTGCTACTGTCAAATTTAACACATACCGCCGTTTACTATGTCGATGGATTTAAGAATTGGAGCAAAACTAAATGATAATTTGAAACAAGGGTTAAACTTCTATTCCCCAAGAGTTTTTTTTGGAGGAAGCAAAAGTCATGATTATGCTTCATGGGTTTGGAGAGCATGTAAATTACCTAAAATTAAGAGGAAGTGCCGCTTTTGTCCAGCAAAATGGAACACATCAAAGCCAACCGATATAGAAGAATTACAGGTTCATGATACTTGTGAATGGTTTCGTAAATAAATTGCTTAGTTAAATTTAAGACGATGGTGCCTGAAGCTATGCTACTTAAGATTCTATCTACTTAATTTCCTAAAACATATATTTTGTGCAAGCAAGATTATGGGTCGTGCGGGAAGTATTGCAATTTTTCCACTTTCTTTCATGTCATGTGTGCTCTGCGAGCTAGATATATAATGGAACCGCACTGTTCAAAAAGAGAATTTTTTCAACAAAAATGGGTTTCTTATTTTTTCTTTCATCGTGCTTTAAATCCAGATAATATGGTACACATGACAATTGCCAATGGCAAGTTATCTAAAAATCCATACTTCAAAGTGTGAACTAATGGCCACATTATGTTTATGCTACGATTATTGTTGTTTTATATAGATACTTTAAACCAATATTATGCATTTCATAATCCAACAGTTAAATTTTTCTATGTCCGATCCCAAACTGATTTTAGAATGAATCTACAAATTATTATTTTTTGCATTTGCATGTTATAAACGTGCATAGTGCATGAAAATTATCTTAACATGAATGAAGATTCACACTTTATGATTTGAAAAAAATTGTGTGGGGGTGGGGGTTAATACTTTTTCATGCCTTCAATAAATAAATTATTCAATCAATATATACATATTATGGGTGGGAAATATGTCTAATGCAATGGTTGTGATGGGACATCAAAAGCATGTATTTTCCGAGGCATTTAACACCTCTTTTGTAATGTTTTTGTTGTGAGATTGCTAGATTTAGGTAT